>SKCR01005181.1:0-169976 GCA_019454045.1 Zanthoxylum bungeanum | reverse complement strand
TAGCATAAAAAAAATTGATCTTAACCATCAACAAATAATTATTTTTTATTTTTTTAAAAAAGAACAGGGGAAAAACAGAGACCTGTAAAGAACATCGAAGGTTATATATAGCTGAGATCATAAGCAGTGATACCACAAACATACATGCTAACATTACCCTCAAATTGGGGCTTAAACAGCTCCCTTTTTCTACAGATGGTGTTATAGAACCACAGCTGATCATCACCCTTTTCATCGATGACATCATGATCATGCCGGGTTGATGAGCTGAAGCAACGAAACACGTGTCCGTTGTTGGGTCTGAGTCTCAGTTGGAGGATTTGATATGAGTGTAGGAGTGGAAATAATTTGATTTAGGTTAAGGGTTTAAGAACTGGAATCGGAACCGGAACGGAACCGAACCGATTGGAACCGGAACCGTAAAGAACCGGTTCGGTTAGGGTTCGACCCCAACCGAACCGGTTGGAACCCTCCACAATGGTTACTAGTCGTTGGTTGGCTCCCTGCCCCTAAATAAAAAAAATGGCCAACGGCCCAAAAAAAAAAAATTCTTATTGTAATTCCTAATATACCCATAATAACGGTAATTCCTAATATACCCATAATAACCGGAACCGAACCGGTTGGAACCGGAACCGTAAAGAACCGGTTCGGTTAGGGTTCGACCCCAACCGAACCGGTTGGAACCCTCCACAATGGTTACTAGTCGTTGGTTGGCTCCCTGCCCCTAAATAAAAAAAATGGCCAACGGCCCAAAAAAAAAATTCTTATTGTAATTCCTAATATACCCATAATAACGGTAATGAAATGGTTATTTTTAGGGGCATTTTCGGTATCGAAAAAAATTCTAAAATTCTATAAATAGGGGTCATTTTTCATTATTTCAACACACCAATTTCTCAACTCTCTCAATTCCTACAATTCTCTTATTCTCAATTCTCTCATTTATAATAACAAATTAGTTATTATCATTCTTAATTTTCTTATTCTTCTTACTCATTTCTTAAACAAAAAATGGCAAGCTCATCTGATAACATAATGTCAAATATGCCAACCCAAGAGAGCGGCCCTAGTGTCGGTTCACAATCACAGAGAAGAGAAGTTAAGTCTCATTCCTCGGATGTTTTCAAAATTCATTTTCATTTAGACGATACCGATGAAGGTTCAAGAGCAGTTTGCAACCATTGTGGGGTTTCCTACAAATTTTCTGGTGGATACGACAATATGATCAAGCACATGGAAAGACATCATGCAGTTGAACTTGGACTTGATACGACGCAAACTCAAATGGCCAGGTACGCATCATCTAGTAGAGGTACGAGTGCTGTAAATTTATTTAAATATTCTGATGCAAAAAATAGAGAAGAATTTACGAAATTAACATGTATGACACATCTTTCTTTAAGCTTTGGTGAAAAACTTCATTTTACTAATTACGTGCATAATGCTTTAAATCCTGTTGTATGTAGAATGACTCGAAACACAACAAAACGTCATATTTTTAAATTATACAAAGATGATAAAATTATTTTAAATGAAATATTTAAAGATATTAAATGTCGTATTTCTATATGTTCTGATATTTGGAGTGACCATTGGCGAACACACTCATACATGAGTGTGACTTGTCATTGGATTGATGCATCATTTATCATGCAAAAACGACTTATTGCATTTAGAGTTTTTGATGACCAACATACCGCACAAAATATTTATAGAATGATGAAGATAATTTTTGATGAATATGGTTTAGTAGATAAAATTTTAACAATTGGATTTGATAATACATATGCAAATATTATATCCATCAATGATTTAAAAGAAATATGTCAATCAAATTTAGGAGGTCGGTTTTTTCATATTCGTTGCACATGTCATGTCCTTAACTTATGTGTTCAATATGGTCTGGAAAAATTATCACATTTCATTGATCCTATTAAGAAGCACTTAATTGAATTTGGTCATATTCTCAAGTTAGAAGAGAATGAGCCAAGTTTTGTAAAATAAATGGTATTAAACCGATTAAATTTTCAAGAGATGTTCCAATATGTTGGAATTCAACTTATTTTCTTTTATGTCAAGCATTACAATACAAAGATGCATTATGTAGTTTTTTTTTTTAACATGTTCAAAATATCACACTTTTTCCTAGTCAATAGGATATTTGTGAAATTTTTTTAGAAATTTTATAAGTTTTGAATGATGCTACTTTAATTTTTAGCGGAGTTTATTATCCTACAACACATTTATTTCTTTTTGAAAGTTCGAATATTGTTGGTACTCTTGATGAACATATTGAAAGTAACGATCCTAATGATATTGTTTTGTTAGAAGCCATTACTGTTATGAAGGTAAAATGGTTGAATTATTTTAGAGAAATTCTTTTACTTTATCTTATTGCTGTTATTTTTTATCCTAGATTTAAATTAGAAGGTTTGAATATTGTTTTACAAGCTTACTATGGTTATTTAGGAATATTAGATGATATTGATATTATAAGAATAATAGTGAGATTAAGAAATGATTTAATTGAGTTATTTAATGATTACATTGTAAGATATAACTTAGGAACATTAGGTGAATCTAGTAGTAGTGAACCAGTAATTCAAACAAGACTTAGCGCAAGAGATCGTTGGTTACTGCAAAGAAATAAAAAAGCTAGGGATACGACAACTAATAACCCCGAATTAGATAATTATTTATCTACAAATTTCGAGTTTCATACTGAAAGTTTAGTTAGTAAAAATTTTAAAATCCTTAAATGGTGGAACCGACATCAAAATATATATCATGTTTTATCAATTATTGCTAAAGAGATATTGACAGCACATATTTCCACCGTTGCGGTTGAGCAAGCCTTCAGCTTGGGAGGCAGTATATTGGAAGCTAGACGATCTTCATTACATCCAAGCACTCTAGAAGCAACAACTTGTGTGGATGATTGGACTTGAGCTGATCTGAGACAACAAGAAGACGCCCCCGATGATTTTGAAGACTTGTTCGATAATGCATCTGCAACAACAAGTGCAAGCGGAACGGAAGCTGAAGGATCAACTGATAATGATGATTGATAATTACAAAATTGTAAATTTCCAAAGGAGAAATATCTTAAAATTGTAATGGAACTACGTGAGCTTTGATTCCTCTCACCCCTGAAGGATACGTATGCAACTTAAATTTTTCAAGCTTTTTAATTTAATAATTTTATTTATTTATTAAATTAATCTAATTTATTTTAAATTATTTTCGATTTTTTTATATAATTAAAAAAAAAAGGTTCGAACTGGAACTGGAACCGGACCGACCGGTTCGGTTTACGGTTCCGGTTCCATTTATGTGTGGAACCGGAAACCGGCCGGTTCGAAACCGAACCGCCGACCAGATCTACTTGAGGGTTACAAGGAGACTGCTTTGTTTCGTTATCTTTAACGGCCCAACAGAGGATCCATAGCATTGTTACGAGTTCAATCCGAGTCAAATCGGGAGAGGTTTAAAATTAAAATATGGGTATTATCATTGAAGGACCCCCGCAAGTTCTAGAATTGTTTATTCAGACATAATTCGCCTAATTTTTCAATAAATTCGTTCCCGGTCGATATGGACGGTATAAAAAATTCTAGGTTGAATCCTGAGTGAAAATTCGGGGTTATCCTAAGTTCTGACCCTATGCGGAATTACAGACAATGAGCAGGACAAGTCCTGTTACTGCTACTATGGAATTGCAACAGGCAATTTAACAGGCAACCACAATAACAAATAAATAATTATGCTGCAAGTATAAAAACAATAACAATAATTAAAGCAGCAAATATAATCAAACCACACAAAATCAACAACAACACAAGTTTTTGGTGACGAAGTGGAAAACTCTTCTTCGAGTAAAAAACCACTCCGGGTATAGGCTACCACCCGAATCCACTATATCGAGAAAAACTTACAGCGATGGTCAAGACCTATGGTGGCAACTCCACCGACTCAAGTACCTTTATACTGCAAGAACTCAAGGCAACTCCTCAAGCCCGCGACCCACGGTTTTCTTCAGAACCTCTGAAGTCTCTGAGTGGATTATTTCACCAATTGACGCCGGAACTCCGACTACCAAACTTCCTCCTAAAGAACTCTAAAGGATTGAGGAATTTGGGTTAAGTTTGTTGAAGGTTTAACAAAGAATGGATTTCACCATTAACAAAGAAGACATGAGATTCAAAGAGTCTTCAAGGTGAAATCAAAGAGAGTTGAAAGCTTTGAGAGATTTGGCTCAAGGGAAATATGCTTCAACTAATGAGAATGGCGGCTAAGGGTTATATTTATAGGTAGGGTGAAAACCTAGGGTTTTGCAGGCCAAAAACGCGTTCAGATCGCAGTCGCGTTCGAACGCTTACTAGAACGCTACACACGAACGCGCCCTTTCTGTGAAGACTCGTTCGAACGTCAATCGAACGCACAACGAACGTGAACTCTCTGGAATGATCTCGTTCGAACCCAACAAGAACGAGACTCGAACATTTGCTCTCTGGAATTCCCGTTCGAACCCAATAAAGAACGTGCCACTAACTCCACACGTTCGAACCCAATTACCGAACGCAGCACCAACGCCACTCGTTCGAACACTGCAACGAACGCACCACGAACGCATGTCTGATGCACAGCAGCCAAAACCCAGTCCAATTGCACAAAGATCTTCACGACATATTACAACTCAATTGAACTTATTTTGTCACGGACACATGCCAATAAAAATGGAACTCACAATCTCCCCCTTTGGCATTCCGTGACAAAATACTACCTAATACAAAGACTACGATAATAGACCCAAAAAGCAAATAGTCAACTGTCAACCATCAAAACAGTGACTTATTACAAATGGACTCGATCTAACACCTAACAAAGTAGTCTTGAAAGTAATGCCACCGCAGCAACATACCTGCTACCTGAAACATCCACAAACAACAATATACCGTGAAAAGCATTGGGATAATCAAGTAAAACATAAAGCAGGTAAAAATCTCATGCATGTACAAGTAGAAATCCCTCTCCCCCTTAATCTTAACTCCCCTTAAAACGGAGATATCTAAAGGATATTCTACGACTCCCTCCTATATATTAAGGCTCTCCCCCTTAATATATTACTCTCCCCCTTTTTGTCACGAAATGACAAAGGGTAAAAGAAACAGGAAAAATAACAGGAGAACAGGAGAAAACACATGCAAGAGCATAAACAAACAGGAATGACTCCCCCTCACTAACAGGCACATAAAATTAGCAAAATAAAACACGGGAAGCAAACCACAACTCAGAAAAGTGCACAGGAAAGAGAAAAAAAAATGGTATGCAATGACATGAAGCACACACAAGCACATACTGAGATAAAAAAGAATCCTATCAAAAACTGACTGAAACAGCATTTCAAGCTGATACAATGATACCCAGTCAGTATTCAACTGTTTATGACATGAAACAATATGCATCATTTTAAAAGTGGCTAATATAGCACTTATGCATATGACATAAACACCAAAGCATATAAAGCACTTGCGTGGAAAAATAAAGTGCATAACGAATCAAGGCTTAAGACCTTATTTTATGAGCTGGACACAGCCAAAGAAATCCATCTCTAAACAAACCAAGTCCACAAAATAGGTGTTCAAACCCAGCACCACTAGGACCTGAAAATAAGCAACATTGGTTGCATGCTATATTATTTACCCCAGAAATATCATGAGCTCATATTTAACAACTCTTTCGAGTGAAGGGTTTTTGCCCTTATCTTTTGAATTTGGCCATTTTGGCTCTTTTGCACTTGAGTCTCATTTTTCTTTTTAAATATATTTCTTTTTGCATTTACAAGGGGATAGCAAGGTCAACTAGTCAAAGGTCACACTATTGAGCAAACAAGATATGATAGAAATTAGATTGCTATTCCAAAAACTCATACATGCGACCAAGCCTTGACAAAATAAAATCGTGTATGTGAAGGTGCAAGCACAAGATATACCAAAGGTTTTTATCACACACACTCATGCATAGAGCATCAAGAAAATAAAGCATATCATACATGCATAATCATATATCCTACATACCAGGATCACATGCATAAACTATTCATGCTCTAACAAGCCATAAAAATATTTTTGGTCTTTTTCAAAATATATAATTTTTTTTTTTGATTTTTTTCAGTTTTAAAAAAAAAACAAAAAAATAAAGACACAAACAGGCTTGTAAAATATCCAATGGTACGTGGAGTTGTATCCCGAGTGCAGATCATACTACCGTCCATTCGGAATCGGCTATGAACTTTATGTCCGGGTTTCCATCATATATACCAAGGGACATATAACAAAAACAAGACACACACACACCCATATGCTGTGAAAACAAAATAAACGTGCAAAAACATAAAACACACGCACACACACATGCAATGGGAAAATAAAATGCATCTTTCAAGCAGAGTTACACCGAAGTGCACTCTCATCATATCCATCAGGACATGCAGAAGTAGATGGGAAATCATCCCAAACCTTTCTAGGAACCTCATCCACTTGAGAATTCCTAGTCAACAAAGAAAGTTTCTCACTAAGAAATTGTGTCTGTTTAGTTAGTGCAGAAACTTGAGAAGCTAGATTTGAAGAGTCAAATCTAGGTGACACCTTCTTAGGCCTCTTCTTTTGCTTGTGAAGCATGAAGCACTTAGGCCTAATGTGTCCCGCCTTGCCACAATGGTGGCACACAGGCACAAACCTCGGATGAGAGCGAGGTTTACCCACAACACCTCTAGATTGAGGTTGGGAAACAGGACGAGGAACAACATGAGGAGAAACATGACTACACACAACAGGTTTCTTACCTAAGTCATGTTTAGCTGCTACAGGCACAGCTTTGGAAGAAGAAGCCTCATTGCAGTTAGGCTCAGAAATAGTACATAACATACGGTCCACCTTTTTATTTCCACTAGAAAATACGGACAATTGGGTTCTAGCATTTTCAAGTTCGGTTTCTAATATTTGGACTCTATTAACTAGGCTTTTGTTCCTCTCCTCTAGGTCATCAACCATCAAAAGGCTTTGCTCAAGTTTGCTTGAGCCTCATTCTTATCTAGCTCAACAGCTTTCAGCCTTTTATTGACCTCTATCTAGATAGTCTTCTTAATAGCTAAACTCTCATTAAACAGTTCAACATAAGCTACTGAAGACTTTCCTCATCTACAGACTCATCAAGAGAGACTTCAGAATCAGCATCATTAACAACAATCTCTCTCTCATCATCAGTCACACTAGCAGTAAAGGCAATAAAATTTTTCTTGCCTTTAGGAGACTCATCAGAAGAATAACCACCTTCTGAATCACTAGGAGAGGCAGCCATGGCTTTCTTGCCCTTAGCTCTGAGATATGTAGGGCACTCAGGTCGAATATGCCCATAGCCTTCACACTCATGGCATTGGACATCACGGGATCTACTACCCATATCCTCTCTAGACTCTTTTCTGCTATGCCTACTATCTCTAGGCATAACCTCCCTATCTCTATTACTGCTGCTATGGCCACTTTTCTTAAGTTTAAGAAATTTCTTAAACTTCTTTGCAAACAAGGCCAAATCATGATCCTTGATGGTATCATCATCACTAAACGAATCATGCACAACTTCCTTAGCGATTTTCATCGCAAACGTTTTTGGCTCTCTAAAACCAGGAAGCTTTTTCTCATAAACCTGCAGCTTTCCTACGAGTTCATCTAAATTAAGCTGATCGAGGTCATTGCTTTCCTCGATGGCGGTGATTTTGGGTAGGAACTTATCAGGTAGGGATCTCAGGATTTTCCTAACTATCCTATTGGTAGGAATAGTCTCACCTAGGTTAAAGCTTGAGTTAACGATATCGTTAATCTCAGCATAAAATTGATCAAAGGTCTCATCATCTTTCATTTTGGCGACCTCAAACCTAGTGGCTAAATCCTGGAGTCTATTATTTTTAACAGACAATGTGCCCTCATGCACACAGTCTGCAGGATGTCCCAAGCATCCTTGGCTATCTCACACATTGAGATTCTCCTAAACTCAGCAGAACAGACAGCACCATGTATGGCATTAACAGCTTTGCTGTTCCTATTGCTAGTATCATCAAATTCGTCCTTGGTCCAGGTCAATTTGTCTTTAGGGGAAGTGACCCCATCAACAGTAACAGCGGGAGGTTTCCACCCGTATTCAACAGTCATCCAGACCCTATCATCTAAGGACTTAAGGAACGCCTTCATGCGAACCTTCCAATGTAAATATTCTGTGCCATCAAAAAATGGCGGACAATTTAAGGGTTGACTACGCTCCATAGCTAATGGGTCAAGGATCGAGTTCAGGCTCTGATACCAATTGAAAATTCGGGGTTATCCTAAGTTCTGACCCTATGCGGAATTACAGACAATGAGCAGAACAAGTCCTGTTACTGCTACTATGGAATTGCAACAGGCAATTTAACAACAGCAACACAATAACAAATAAATAATTATGCTGCAAGTATAAAAACAATAACAATAATTAAAGCAGCAAATATAATCAAACCACACAAAATCAACACAAGTAATTTTGGTGACGAAGTGGAAAACTCTTCCGAGTAAAAAACCACTCCGGTATAGGCTACCACCCGAATCCACTATATCGAGAAAAACTTACAGCGATGGTCAAGACCTATGGTGGCAACTCCACCGACTCAAGTACCTCTATACTGCAAGAACTCAAGGCAACTCCTCAAGCCCGCGACCCACGGTTTTCTTCAGAACCTCTGAAGTCTCTGAGTGGATTATTTCACCAATTGACGCCGGAACTCCGACTACCAAACTTCCTCCTAAAGAACTCTAAAGGATTGAGGAATTTGGGTTAAGTTGTGTTGAAGGTTTAACAAAGAATGGATTTCACCATTAACAAAGAAGACATGAGATTCAAAGAGTCTTCAAGGTGAAATCAAAGAGAGTTGAAAGCTTGAGAGATTTGGCTCAAGGGAAATATGCTTCAACTAATGAGAATGGCGGCTAAGGGTTATATTTTAGGTAGGGTGAAAACCTAGGGTTTTGCAGGCCAAAAACGCGTTCAGATCGCAGTCGCGTTCGAACGCTTACTAGAACGCTACACGAACGCGCCCTTTCTGTGAAGACTCGTTCGAACGTCAATCGAACGCACAACGAACGTGAACTCTCTGGAATGATCTCGTTCGAACCCAACAAGAACGAGACTCGAACATTTGCTCTCTGGAATTCCCGTTCGAACCCAATAAAGAACGTGCCACTAACTCCACACGTTCGAACCCAATTACGAACGCAGCACCAACGCCACTCGTTCGAACACTGCAACGAACGCACCACGAACGCATGTCTGATGCACAGCAGCCAAAACCCAGTCCAATTGCACAAAGATCTTCACGACATATTACAACTCAATTGAACTTATTTTGTCACGGACACATGCCAATAAAAATGGAACTCACACTGAGGCATTGTCGTATTATTTGATATAAAATTCGACATAATTTTTTTATCCTGAATCTCGATTTTTATTTAAAAATTCGGAATTTTGATTTAGACAGTAATCAATTTATCGGATGGATTATATCATCTTTACTTTTAGTGCTAGAGTGCTAATGCTTTTACATTTTTTTTTGGTTATTTCTACCAACCGGCCAGAGCTATTTTCAACTGAATCTATACAAATATTTCACTTGTCCATCCAGAATCGGGTTCTAGATTTCAGGACACAAATGTGAGTGTGGGTATAAAATTAGAGGTGGTAATTTGGATTATAATTCGTTGATTCGTTCGATTTGATTTGTTTTAAAGTAAATACGAGTTTGAAAAATAAATTTGTTTAATAAATAGATCGATTCGATTCGTTTATTAAACGAATCGAATACGAATTTAAACTCATTGATTCGTTTATTTGTTTAGAATTCGTTTATTATTTTCTTTTATTAGTTATTGTTATTTTTCAACTGAATCTATACAAACATTTCACTTGTCCATCCAGAATCGGATTCTAGATTTCACGACCCAAAATGTGGGTATAAATTCCATTATATAATCTTGAAATCAGAATTTCAAACCACTTTAAAACCTATTATTAGAATATTTGAAATAATTTTAACCTTGAAAAATTTACAAGTTTACTCTCTCAACTCTCAAAATATGTAAAAATTGTTTGAATTTAAATTCTCTGTCGCTCGCTTGTTGTTCCCAACAACATAATGTCATATATTTCAAAATTTAAAGGGAAATATCATAAATAAGGAAATTTTATTTATTAAACAAATTGACTTACTTTATAGTTTGTTAATCAATAATACTATAGTTAATTATGATGATACATAGCTTGTATTACTTTCGATTAACACAAGCGTATTAATCTTGCAACATCTATGAATAAAATTACCCATCAAATATCACACCTGTTAGTACAACTGCAATAAAATGTGCAAGCAACTTAGCAAAGCACACAAAATAAAAATAGGTCACTAGGAAAAGGCTAAATTATAATGTCAAATACAAAATTGTTGGATAGCAAAGTCACAACAGCCAGTTTTTCACACTTAAAAGAATTCCCTAAGTTAGTCAATTTTGAGAGCAAGATAATAAATAAACTTGTACAACAGAGCCATATGGATTGACATAGTACCCCTCACTAATGCACAATCTATCCGAGAAATGAGCGCAATAGCCAATTTTAGGGTTTAGACTTTCAAGTCAAACGCCTAGCTTCTTCCAGCTCCCGGTAACAAATTTGCTAGTGAGGGAACCCCTTGGCCCCTCATTTCCTCTTGAGCACGTCTCATTTCTTCAGGATCTATTGTTAACACACAACAGATATGATGAGTAAAAGTACAGGAAAATGTTTACATAGTCCGTAAGATAAGTCAACAGGCATAAATCTACTTCAAATCAGCATTTCCAGGGCATGGTTGAGATGTGATTCCAAAAGAAATTATGAACCAATAGAGTCTACTTACCTATATTTTCCATTAATTTAGGCATGAGGAACACAACCACCAGCATAAATCCCATCATGAGACCCATTGGGCTTTTCACAACAGACATTATGGAGAAAGGTTCTCTAATCTGTAAGAATACAAGAAAACATGATCCACAGTGTATACGATGTTTATGATAACTTGGGACTAAACAAACCATAGAGTTAAAAAGGATATTGAAGATCAACCTCGTAATAATGCTCATCTCTCAGTGGCTCCAAAACCAACTCATTCAGACCCTTCCTGGTTTCTGTCAATGCAGCCTGAACCTTGCCTGCGTTTCTGGCACTAACATCAACTCGGACCTGAACAAATTCGAAAGTTTTCAATTATGTGAAATCTGGTAGAAAGTTGACAGAATTTGGCAGAGAGAGAAAGAAACCCACTGGAGAAAAGAAATAACCAATCGCAGCCACTTCAATTAAATGAGTCCCCGCTGACATGTTATGGCTTTAAGCATACAGATTAAGGAATTAAAATGAAAAGTTCACTTCCAGTTATTCTATAAAATAATTATAAAAGAAAAATTCTGCATGGAAGAATGTATGAAACAAAACACATAAATGAGTAAAAGAAAGAGAACAGATGAATTTGACTTGAGGAACAACAAAAAGAACAATAAGAATATAAAAATAGTAGGATACAATGAAAAATATCCATCAGGCCTCAGAAACGTTACGCTTTGGCCACCGTTGAGTACAACTTTCACATTTGATACTTTTCCTCCAGGAGAACCAAATGCTTTCATGCTCATACCTACCAAACAAATTCTTCAATTATAAGTCTGAAATAAGAAATCAATCCAAGCCATCATGACAAAAGATGCGATGGGGGAACCAATATGCACAGAAAACACATGAGAATTTGTACCAAAACTGAGGGCACAGTCCAATTAATAGCAATTACCAGATAAATATCTTAATATACTACCTCCAGTTGGGTTTCATTATCTATGTTGAAACCATCTCTCCAAAAACCTAGCAACAGAGGTAGCTTCAGCTTATTTTCCCTAATCTAAAACATTTTAGGCTTTTAGCCTTTCAGAATTCCGCTGCACATACCAAAAATCAGCTTCTTAGCTGCATATTTTATTCTCTTTACCTCTCTTTTATCAGTCATTATTAGGCTTGATTGGAGTATTTAAACATTTCAAGAAAGAGAATATATTCACCACATACCAAACAAAGCTGCAATATTTTAGTAAATTTGCCACATTATGAATGACTTCGACAAGCCGATTACAGTCATTGAAACTTTTAGCTAAGCTCAGATTGAACAACCGACTTCAGGACATCGTAGACAAATTTCTCTAGACCCAATGCGTGCAAGCGATTAACCAAACTGTCAAGTCCCAAATTTTGAAAAACATAAAACTAAATCCTTCTTAGACTGTGTTTCTAAAACATTCAAAACCGTAATAGAAATAAATAATCAAGAATCGCAACACTTCCCAAGTGATATAGCATTCATCCATTTGCTGGATGGTCAAATATGCAATAGATGAAACATGGCCCAATCACAATAACAAAATCATATTGAAAGAGAACTATAAAGCAATTCTTGTACAATAATTTTCTTCAACAAAATTTTCAACTTTTATTTTCCATATTCAAATTCACGCTGTAGAATTCAATTTAAACTAAACTAAATATGATTTAATTAAAATTTAAGTTAAAAAAAAAAACAGCAACAAAAACTTTATATTACTGGGAATCTTGACACGGCCACTGATGCTGAAGCCATCGCCAGACCTGAAAATAATCAACTAATTATTATAAACTCGCGAGCTTAATTATTCTTTAAAATTTTTAAGTGCTTATAATTTTTTTTTTAATAGAATCTTACCCGCTCGAAATTGCGACACAGCCGAAGAGACGAGAGAGAGAAATAAATTTATAAAAAGTATTGCGAGAACCGATCTGGATCTGAATATCGATGCCATATTCACACAGATTTTGCGTAGGAATCAACTTCAATGGCAAGTGTATTATAATGTCATCGTGGGCCAACTCTAATACCGCCGGACGATGTCGTTTCGAGGCAGTATGCAGCTTTAATGAAAAGAACACTCAGACCCCTAAAGTTTTGTTTAATATACAAATAGACCCTCAACAACACATAAGGCTTGGCACTTGAGACAAAAATTAAGAAATTTTACAATAAGATTGCTATTTTATATATAAGTTGTTGGGGTGTATTTAATTAAAATCAAACTCTCATTCATTAACCATATCACTTAGGATTTAGATAAAAATATAAATTTTGGGATTCAATTATTATCCCTTTTGGATTATTCTTTTGGATTTATGCATATTATCGTGTTTCATCTTAGACGTGGTAAGTTCACATACTGTTAATTTATACTTGATAAGTCCACAAAAATCCTTAATTGGAGTGGTTTGGTGGCAAAAAAACGTAGGACTTAGTTGTCAGATCCTTAATTTGAGTATATAAATGTATTTCTTGTAAGAGTTTAGACAGTCGGAAATTTTCCTGCTCCGTTTAAACTCAGGTTTGGAGGCGGGATTTAAAAAAAAAATAAGAATCCACATACGGTCAATTTATATACTTCAACTTGACCCATATCATCATTCTTTATTTTAGGCTTGGTAAACCCATCTGTTGTCAATTTCGACTTAACCTAATATCTGATGTACGAATCCCTTTGTTAACCTTTTTTGTTAACATAATATCCATGATATCTCATATGTGACCATTGTTGTCCTATTGGTGTTATTAAACAGTAAACAAACATGCTTTAAACAATTCAAATCTAGAAAATCAAATACAAAACTCTAGAAAACCCTAAAACTTGAAGAACAACAACAACCTTATAATAACAACGAATGCAATAGTTTGGATCGAGAAGATTCTCTGTCCTTAAGAACTTATCAGTCCCGTCTCGGTGTTCTACGAATCTTGTGGCTAATGTTCTCCCAGGATAACTCGGATTCCTCTGGTTCAAGGGGCACACCTTAACAAGATCTCGAACTTGGTAATGGAGGGAACTCTCTCTTGACTTAAACAACATTATTAGACTAAAAACTTTGGATGAAATTCGGATACTGAAAATGAACATGGAGGCCCCCTTATAAAGGCATAGAAGTGCCTAAAGCACACACTTTGGGTTGTGGTGTATCCCTCCAAAAGGTTATACCCCTCCCACGCAACCTTTGGAGCCTATAACCATATTATTTTCGATTGGAGGACATGTCCCTAAGGGGTACCATCCAAGGGACATGTCCCTCCTCCATCCATATAATATTGAAGAATTTCCAACAATTTCTCACAATTCTTCAAATATTTATGCAGACACTTGAGAGAGTTTCCGTGAACTAAAGCTGCATAGAAATAGGTAGCTTTTGCCTTGAACCTTTCCTAGTGAATGACAATCAGATTTACTTGGCAAACCAGTGACCCATAGTCTTGAACTGTTCTGCCGTTGTTATAAACCAAGACAATTGCCAACACACAGCTTTACTTCGACCATTACCCGTTCTACGGTTGTGTTCATTTCGGCCCTGAACAACGGTCATGGATTCATCAAGCACTTTAGGGAAATCAACCTGTAAAATCCCATGGAAGCCGCCTCACTTCTTACTTAACATAAGTGATCTACTATGAAGAGGTAATCTATCTTTACCCCCATTAGGACTCATCTCCTAATATAGTGATCATTAAAAGCCTTAGTTTATCCTAACCTTGACAGACAGCACTCTGCGTCATTATCGGAATGGGAAAGAGTACAAAACTCTTCAGTGCTTGTTTTGAATTGCCCAAGTTTCTGTTGTCCCTTTTGAACCTAGATCTTGGGATCTCCAGTCAGCTAGGTTGGGTTTCCACAGTGACAATTCTTAATTTATAGGCTTCAAGCCCATTCCCCTCGATGACTTCTCAACTTGCTCTCGAGGTAAACCTTTAGTTAGTGGATTCGCTAGGTTTTCCTTCGACTTAACATAATCGATCGATATTATGCCACTTAAGGGCAGTTGACGTATGATATTATGTCTCTGACGTATGTGTCGAGACTTACCATTATACATTGTATTTTGGGCTCTCTCAATAGCCGATTGGCTATCACAATGTATGTTAATCGTTGGCACTGGTTTGGGCCAACTAGGAATATCCTCCAGAAAGTTTCTAAGCCATTCTGCTTCTTCCACTGTTTTATCTAACGATATGAACTCTGATTCCATAGTAGACCGGGTAATACATATTTGCCTCGAGGATTTCCATGACACGGCTGCATTACCAAGTGTGAAAACAAACCCACTCGTAGATTTGGAATCCACTATATCAGATATCCAGTTAGCATCGCTGTATCTCTCTAGAACAGCAGGATATCTCTCGTAATGTAGCCCAAATTTTGAAGTTTCTCTCAGATACCTAAAACTCTTACTATGGCTTTCCAGTGGTTATGTCATGGATTACTCGTATATCTGCTAAGCCTGTTCACAACTTGAGCGATATCAGGTCGTGTGCAATTCATGAGATACATCAGACTTCCGATGACTCTCGAATAGTCTAGTTGCGATACACTTGAGCCAGTATTCTTTGATAGATGAAGAGTTAGGTCCACAGAGGTTCTAGCCACATTTAGGTCCCATTTGATATATTTCTCAAGTATCTTCTCAATATAATGAGTCTGAGATAATATATATCCGTCTGATGTCCTAGAAATCTTAATTCCTAGGATCACATCAGCTACTCCCAAATCTTTCATATCAAATCTGCTGGATAACATATTTTTGGTAGACTGAATCATTTCATGATTACTACCAATTATCAGCATATCGTCTATATAGAGACACACAATGACATATCATTTTTGATTTGATTTGGTGTACACACACTTATCACACTCATTGGTTTTGAACCTACTTGACAACATCTCTTTGTCAAATTTCTCATGCCATTGTTTAGGTGCTTGTTTTAATCCGTACAAGGATTTTACAAGTTTGCACACATTATGTTCTTGTCCAAGAACATTAAACCCTTATAGTTGTTCCATGTAAATCTCTTCATCCAATTCACCATTCAAGAATGCCGTCTTTACATCCATTTGATGTATTTCAAGACCAAATATAGCTGCTAAGGCTATGAGCATTCTTATCAATATGATACGAGTCACTGGTGAATAGGTATCAAAGTAATCAAGGCCTTCCTTTTGTCAATAACCTTTTATGACAAGTCTTGCCTTGTATTTATCTATTGATCCATCTGTTTTCATTTTCCGTTTGAAAATCCATTTGTAGCCTAGTGGCTTCTAACTTGGAAGAATATCAACCAACTCCCGAGTATGGTTCTGTAGGATTGAATCAATCTCACTGTTAATAGCCTCTTTCCACAGAGGTGCCTCCGGAGAAGACATAGCTTCTTTATAGCTTTGAGGCTCATTTTCTAACAAGTATGTCAGAAAATCGGGACCAAACAACTTAGACGTTCTAGCTCTTTTGCTACGTCTAGGTTCGATTGTCTCAAAATTTCCACGTTGATCTGATTCTTGGTCAACCTGATCACTGTCTTTGATAGTATCAATCGTTATTTTGAGAGACTCTGTTCTTTGTCTTTCCTTACAAGGAAACGTCTCTTAAAAAATGTTGCATTCATTGACTCAATTATCATATTCGGATTGATGTCAGGAATCTCAGACTTGTGTATCAAGAATCGATACGCACTACTGTTGCTGGCATATCCAATGAATATACAATCAACAGTTTTGGGTCCTATTCTAACCTTCTTAGGTTTAGGAACCATTACTTTGGTAAGACACCCCCACACTTTTAGGTATTTATAGGAAGATACGTGACCTTTCCACAACTCATATGGTGTCTTGTCCAATCTTCTGTGAGGAAGCTTGTTTAAAACGTAGTTCACGGAAAGCAAGGTTTCCCCCCACAAGTTCTGGGGTAAACCAGAACTTCTCAACATGACGTTCATCATTTCATTCAACGTTCGGTTTTTACGCTCAGCAATCTCGTTTTGTTAAGGAGAATAAGGAGTAGTGGTTTCGTGAATAATTTCGTGCACGGAACAATATTCACTGAATGGTGACACATATTCACCACCTCTATCACTCATAATTCTCTTTATTTTCTTGCCAAGTTGATTTTCAACTTCGTTCTTATAGTGTATAAAGCTCTCAATAGCTTCATCTTTTCTCCTCAGCAAATATACATAACAGAATCTTGTGCTATCATCGATAAAAGTGACAAAGTACTTTTTACCGCCTCTTATTTGCACAATATTCATATCACACATGTTAGTGTGTATAAGTTCCAAGGGTTCAGAACTTCGTTCTATGGAATGAAATGATGTTCTATGCATTTTTTCTTCAACACATACCTCACACTTATGTTGGCTATCAATTGCAAATTTAGGTATAAGGTCCATGTTAATTAATTTACGCATTGTATCATAATTAACATGTCCTAACCTCCCATGCCATACATTTTGTGACTCAATAATATAAGCAGAAGTTGAAGCTTTATTAATCGCACTGTGTCGATTGACAGTCATTACATTGAATTTGAAAAGGCCCTCAGTGAGGTATCCTCTTCCTACATACACATCATTCTTGGTCAATACAAATTTATCAGAAACAAATACAAGCTTAAAACCAGCCTTGCTAAGGAGAGAGCCCGAGACCAAGTTCTTCTGAATATCTGGAACATGCAATACATTCTTCAATGTAAGCTCTTTTCCGGATGTCATCTTCAGAACCACTGTGCCTTGTCCAACCACTCTTGAGGTAGATGAGTTTCAAATTGTCAGATGATCACCGTCATCGACCTTCTGATACAAGGAAAACATCTTGCTATCTGCACAGATATGACAAGTAGCCCCAGTGTCTACCCACCATTCTCTAGGATTCCCAACCAAGTTGGCTTCAGTTACCACTGCTGACAGATTCATCTCTGAGATCTCTTCAGTCAGTTGCTCATTCTCAGTGACATGTGCCTCATTTCTCTTTTCTTGCCCTTGTCCTGAGACTTTTTGTTTCTGCAGTCCTTTTCCATTTGACCGCTATTTCCACAATTGTAGCACTTTCCATTGAACTTCTTTTAAGCTTGGGAAGAGTCAGCTCCACTGTTCTTTCTTTTCTTGCTACCATTTACACCCTCAATGATGTTGGCCTTAGACTCTATAGTCTTGTAGCTGGCCTTCTCGGACATCCTGTTGTCCTCATCGATTCTCAATCGAACACCAAGGTCTTCAAGGCTCATCTGCTTCTTCTTGTGTTTCAGATAGCTCCCGAAGTCCTTCCATGATGGATGCAACTTTTCAATCATGGTGGCAACCTGAAACGTCTCACAAAGTTTCATACCTTCATCCAGTATTTCATGAATGATCAACTATAGTTCACCCAACTGAGACATTACCGTTCTTGAATCTACCATTTTGTAGTCCAGGAATCTACCCACGATAAATTTCTTTTATCCGACATCCTCGGTTTTATATTTCTTGTCGATAAATTCCCAGAGAACCTTCGCCGAAACCATGCCTTGGTACATATTGTACAAGGTATTGTCAAGTCCACCCAAAAGGTAGTTCTTATAAAAGAAGTCACCAGACGACCATGTCTCTTCCCGCAGTTGCTTGGCTATTTCCGATTCACCCTCCACAGGATCCGGAGGATCTTTGAGGTATTTAGCCAACTGCAAAGTTGTCAGGTAGAACAACATTTTGCTCTGCCACTATTTAAAGTTTGCCCCACAAAACTTTTCCGGATTTTCTCCATGAGAGACCGAAACTGTGATGTTTCCGCTAGCCATGCGTAACTGGAAAAATCAACAGGGGTCAATAAGTCTACAAAAGACAAATTGCACAACGATCATCAACAAATGATCTTGTTCAAAGTGATATACTAAGTATCCACTCGTTGTTCTATTGGATGGTGGTTCCAATAAACACAAGTCCTTGAATTCTGACTAAAGATTCTTACGAAAAGTAAATAAAAGAATATTCCCAGAGGACGAGGGGGTCCGGAGTAACCACTTAAATCCCTGACCACTTAGGCTATTCTCACATTTTTGACAGAATATCCTTTAAACATTTTTTCAATAGGATCTATTAGCAATTCAAACTCAGTATTACACTTATGATTTATAATACAATATTCGATATGTATAGATATATGTGTACGTGTCAATCAAGATTGGATGGAATTACTTGTGTATGATTACACTTTAAATTCTCAACCAATTATGCAACCCATAATTATTTTTCAACTTTATCACTATGTGTATGCTTGTGATAATTGAACACCCTAATAATAACTTAAATCTATACTACCAAGATTAATGTTATTCAGTATATGATTTACTAAGTTAATATTATTCTAAGTCTTTTCAATTTAGAAACAATTCCAGGACCTAGTTCGTTAGTGTCGCGTTCGTATCTACGTTCGAACGAGACTGTCCAGTGTGTGTACGTTCGTGCTGCGTTCGAGAACGCGTTCGAACGAAGTGTTCCAGAGAGTTCACGTTCGTGTAGCGTTTGATAACGCGTTCGAACGATGTGTTCCAGAGAGTTCACGTTCGTATAGCGTTCGAGAACACGTTCGAACGGAAATATTCCAGAGAGTCTATGTTCGTATCGCGTTTAAGACGCGTTCGAACGTTTTAAGTCAGAGGGCTTGTGTTCGATTTGCGTTTGAAGACGCGTTCGAACGTTCTTAGGCAAAAGGCTTACGTTCGAGATGCGTTTGAAGACGCGTTCGAACGTTCTTACGAAATTTCAGATTTTTAGCCTTTGCATACATCGGGCGTTCGAACTCCCTGCGTATTTTTCATGCACATACTTTATTTTTCCAGAAAATTTTCTTATCTAAGCATGCGAATTACTATCTAACAACACTAATTGATAAGTTCTTAAGATTGTTGTCCTATTGGTGTTATTAACAGTAAACAAACATGCTTTAAACAATTCAAATCCAGTATATCAAATGCAAAACCCTAAAACTTGAAGAACAAGAAAAATCTTATAATAACAACGAATGCAGTGGTCCAGATCGAGAAGATTCTCTGTCCTTAAGAACTTATCAGCCCCATCTCGCTGCTCTACAGATCTTGTGGCTAATGTTCTCCCAGGATAACTCGGATTCCTCTTGTTCAAGGGGCACACCTTAACAAGATCTCGAACTTGGTAATGAGGGGAACTCTCTCTTGACTCAAACAATAATATTAGACTCAAAACTTTGGATGAAATTCGGATACTGAAAATGAACATGGAGGCCCCCTTATAAAGGCATGTAAGTGTCTAAAGCACACCCTTTGGGTTGGGGTGTACCCCTCCAAAAGGTTATACCCATCCCATGCAACCTTTGGAGCCTATAACCATATTATTTTCAATTGGAGGACATGTCCATAAGGGATACCATCCAAGGGACATGTCCCTCCTCCATCCATATAATATTGAAGAATTTCCAACAACCACCTCTATTGACTTCCATCCATGTACCTTATTGACGACTGTTTTTCATTCTAAAGGTAATTCATGAAAATCACTCCTCGAACAAACCTCCATCAACAGTGAATTTGTTAGGTTTGATGGGGACCAAATGCAAACTTGACAAAAGATAGAATACACACAGATAAACAAATGATTTAACGTGGTTCGACAGAATGGATCCAACCTATGTCCACAGACACAAAGGATAATGAAACTGTTATAACTGGCTCGGGTTTGACGACCTCTTTTCTTTCTCTAGCTCGAGACTCTTTTCTCTCTATTACAAGTTACAGGTGCTTGTGAATGAAATTGTTCAACCATTTACAATAAACTCTCAACCCCTTTATATACTAAGTATAATTACACTGTTACGCTAACTCTGTGACGTCAGTCACGTCGCTGAATCATTATTGCTTAGGCTATTTTCCCCAAATACCCTACGGATTATAGCCTAGCCACCTGACACCCCTACGACCTGCCATCAGAACTTCATGAAATTACCCATTCTTGATACTTGTTACAAACTTATTCCAATATGCCAACTGGTGTTCTAACTGCTCTCTTGCGATATTGTATGCCGAAAGATAATATGATGGCCTGCTTCTGTCACATCAACCTTTTGGAGGATACGAGTTCCTATGCAGGGCTTACGTCATCTAGGCTTGAACATAACACCCTCATCCTGGCTTGACTCATCAGGTCGGGAAACTGAAGTAGTTGCTGAATGATTACGCCCAAAAAGTACTCGCGGTTATCGCAGTATAGTTAGGGTGTCAATTCCTCTGAGAGATGGTTACAAGGAACTAATTCACTTAATGAAAACATTAACAATAACTTAATTAAAGAGAAGGATTGAATTCATAATGTCAATTAAGAACTAATGAAAAATACTTAAGAGTTATCAGTAGAGAAAAACAGTAAAGTGTCAGGAATCCCTCTTGTATCAAATCCCTATATTCAGTAATTCATTCCTTTTATTACTCAATTGAAGGTTTCACATCCCAAACCAATAATCAAAAGATATTTCAATTCAAAACATATTAAATTCTAAAGTAACTGGTGAATTGCTTTCTCTATGTTAACAACACATAATGTTATCGTTATGACCTATCTAACGTCGACAATATACCCACAGACAATACTGCAACAAAAGATTATCTCATAAAACAACATTACCAGTCACAAATGGGTTCCCCAATCACACATAGAGAAACATGACTATTCCTATATACAAGTTGGTAAAACACAATCTCTGGATTCATAATCAAAAGATAATAAAGAATAACAAATCATCAATTATATTAAACTTTGAAGAGTATTCAGAAATAAAAAATATGAATATAAGAACTTAATTACAAGAGTTCATCCTTAGCTTTGCTTAGGAGATTAGATCTCCATAGAAGAAAGAGACATAGCCTGGAGAGATTGCAGAAGCATCCTCGTTCTTCTCTCTCAAATATGTGACTTCAATTCTTTGTTGTGTGTTTTTCCCCTCTTTTTAGGGTTTTGGACAAACTTGGGTTTATATAGGGAAGTCATGGAGTCCTTATACGCATAAAATATGACCTACTTAAGATTCTGGAACTTTTTCGGGGCACCGCGGTGCCCAACTTACGGGATTTCACTATGTAGCCAATCTGAGGGCGCGTTGCGACGTGTGGTAGTTTTCTGGAATTATGTTTTCCGTGTTTCTACACTTTCTGTGTGCTTCTAATGCATCCGTAAGTCCTGAAATATGTAAAATTGCTCCAAGCTTCATGTTTCATTGCTTCATAATAACAAGACATAAAATAAACTATAATTAAGATCAAATACTCGATAATCAAGCCGAATTAGCGATGTTCAAAGTATATTTTCATGCACTTTTCACAACCCCCACCAACTTATTACTAGTCCATAGCAATTCAAGTGCAAAAAGAAAATAAGAACTAAACTAAATTAAAAATAAATAAATAAAAACTATCTACGCCACTTTCGTAGGGATCACGATTGCATTTAGCGCATACAACAAGCATTTAAACCCCTAGGTGGCCCTAATGGACGAGTTATAGCCACATGAGGGCTTACAACGATGACAGCCATAAACGTCATTCAAAAATGCAATCATGCAAAAATAAAAAAATGAAATAGTTCCAATAGTTACACATATTATCGTCCTCAGAGAATGCCTAGTAATGAAATCAGAGAACTTTCAAAGTACTCAAAGCAACTCAAATCCAAGTCCTTGAATATATCATCTAAGCTAGACTCACAGTGTGTGTGTAAAAGTTCATTCACAGCTCGATTCCTAGGTAAGCCAACTCAATGATTTTGTTTAAAAATTTTGGATCTGATGGGTCAAACCAACCTAGATATCTCATTTGTGCTATGTAATTGCCTTTTTGTGCTTAGTATGATATGATTTTGTTTTCCTTTTTTTCTTTCTAAACCCTTTTTTTCAACACACCTACCATTTAAGGTAGCATTTCTCCTTATGGTGGTCCTAACTCTCGCCCATGGGTAGCTTCACGCTTATCGGTTATATGTGGTTTAGTTTTTTTTTGTTTTTTGTTTTTTGTTTTTATTTTTAACCATACCATACATCATAACACTAGAAAATCTAGATAGACATCTAAGTAAATGGTCATTCATCGACATGTAATTTCTTCAACTAGTCATTTTGCTAACTACTTAGGTTCTCACTGCTAAAAACCTATAGTTAAGTGCTTACGAGTCTAACCTAGATCAACTACTTAAGACATCAGATAAAAGTACATTAAAGAACTTATCGTTTCTAAGGTTTCATCCTAAAGTAAACAATACTCATCATTGGACTTATGCCTTACTATTAAGGACTAAAAACTAAATTTTTTTTTTTAATAACAAGTATTATCGCTACATGTGTACATCCTCACACTTAAAACTTGCATTATCCTCAATGTAAGATAAAGCTAAAGAAACATGAGTGAGGAACAACACTACTAGGCATTTAGTTGATCAGGAATCTGCTGGTGAGACTTTGGTTGTGTGGGCTGTGTAAGTTGCGCTAATGCCTGCATACATACTCATGCAAATAATAAAAATATAATTAGCACACAATAAAATAAAACTAAAGTAAAGAAAACAAATAAAATAAAATAAAATAAATACATATGCAAGGGTTGCCTCCCCGCTAGCGCTAAGTTTAACGTCTTCAGCCAGACGCAACCATCCAAGTTGTTAAGGTGGCCTCCATGTAGCGGACCAACTAGTCCCATGTTCTTTCTTCTTTGGTAGACACTGGTGATTAAGGCATGAAATTGTTTTTTGTCTAGATGTTACAGTTTATCCATGGATCCCCCAGGGTCTATTAATGGTTGAGATTTTAGGCTGTATATAAGGAAAAATTGGCTCAATCTCCTTTTTAACTTTCCAAGGATCATCTTCAGATGAGCACTAACTCTATTTTTTCTCTTCTTACGGTTCTTTGGGATTAGTTTCAGTTCGGGAGGGTTAGATTCATATGGTGTATATGTTGGAGTTCTACGGACCCGAGGATCGAATCAAAAGCATAAAAACACATGTGAATACAATCGAAGAAGTTGCGGAATACTTACATCGATCGGTTGAGCGACGCGGTTGACAAAAAAAATTCATTTTCTGCCTCCTCCAAGCTCGGCAATGGGCTGTAATGGATCTCCAAGATTCGGCCATGTGTTATCCTCCATGCAAGCTCCAAGCTTGTGTTGATTCCTTGCTCATGAAGTGAGTTCGTTATCACTTTTGTATGGACTCATTTGAGTGCTAGCTCTTGATGATTTTGTCACAAAATCACCATATGTTTCTCCTTCACTTTTGGTCCAAAACAGAAAACAGAAGGGAAATGGCTGGTAATGCCGAGAGAGAGAGGAGGAGAATTTTGGCTCCAAAAAATCGTGAACCAAGAGAGAGAGAGATGAAAAGTGTATTAGATTGATTGATTTCTAAAATCAATTTACCAAATACCAATTTTTTGTCTTTGAAAAGTCAAGCCATAAATGCTTGCCAACTACCAACATTAACTTCCATTAATCAATGAATAGTGACTGGTGTCAATCACTCAAAGTGAAAGACATCCATCACTTGATTGACAAATGATGTGATGCTAGATGTGACTAGCGATTTGACGCTTGACGTGACTTGCGTGCCGCATTCGAATTTGAAATGCGAATGCGCTCGCAAACACTCGCGGGCTCGGGTTCGCTAATTCCAAATTAACGAATTTTCCATTGCGACGTAATTAAATGATTATGCCTAGCGAAATCACTATTCAAGTCGCTAACGAATTAATTCTAAATCAATTCGTTCGCCCGAATTAAAATCTAATTTTAATTCCGCGTCAAAATCCAATTTCGTATAATATATCAAATATATTATTTTATCGATTAATTCCAAATTAATCGTTCTCTCTCTTTAAATGATATTTTATCATAGATAAAATATCTCTGCAATTAATCCCAGATTAATTTTCTCTCTCATCCAATTAATCCCAGATTAATAAAGTACGAGTCATA
Organism: Zanthoxylum bungeanum; assembly: GCA_019454045.1. Lineage (NCBI taxonomy): Eukaryota > Viridiplantae > Streptophyta > Magnoliopsida > Sapindales > Rutaceae > Zanthoxylum > Zanthoxylum bungeanum. Next base: position 145,010 of record SKCR01005181.1, on the reverse strand, counting down.
CATCATCGGTGAATCTTCGGGAAGTGACCCATGAGATCCCTGGATATGTTGGCAGTAAATCGGGTCGTCGGACTATCCGAACACGTAAGTACCAAGTACTACGTTTTACCGATTTACAAGACAAGGTTGGTTTCTAGCAAAACGCCATGCCTACCCAATTCTCCAGAAACATGCTTACAGGAATAAGCGATCTATATCAAGCGTAGTATACGTAGTATTGCGTATTTCGATCCAGTATCGGATGATCACATGCAAGGCCTGGGGCTGGTACAGTGTCAGCCCCGTACGAAGCATATATCGGATCACTAGCAACTAGTCTCTTTATTATCGGATAATCATGACCAAGTCATATTATCCCGATGGTTGCAACCCTTAGAGAACCAGTTCTGTATCCATGCGCGATCATCATCTCCATATGACTGGAGTGATACTTCCGTCTTGACATCACACCCAACACACTACGATTCTCAATATACCCAGCAGAGGCGTACACAGAACCCTTTTAAAGCCCTGGATGACCAAAACCAAAGTATATTGATTGTCGCAAGTATTAGCGTTGCAAGTCTCAGGTTAAGACCAAATACACCTACCCTGATTTCAGATTTCCATAGACACATAGTCATACTACCAATGGAATTCCGAGGGGGTCTATTCAGAGCGAAGCTGTTTCCCGTACCATCGGTAAAACACAACCTCCTATTACACTTGCATGAGTATCCTATACCCAAATATATGAGAACTATGCCGTTATGCCCTTACAACGCGCACAACTGTAATACTAGTCTTTTACGCATTATCGATGTCCAATCTCGATAATACTCTGACTAGGGATATTTAATGATTTATCCTTCATGGATTGATACTGTCTCATATCATCTCAATCCAGGAATAAATCATAGGGACCTCCTATCATTTATACATCTTGGTGATCTAATCACAAATGATAAGAGTGCAATCTCCTTTGTCACATAGTTAATTTGTACAACAACACCATGATCTGTACAAATAGTGACGCTATGGGTCATAATTGTCCAACAGTATAGCCTGTCTCCGATAAGACTGTGTCTGTCAGATATGTGTACTACACTCATCATCATCTCGTGGTTGTTTCTCAACATGAAAAATATTCACTTCTAGTGTCATATTTCCAAATGATAGCTTCATAAGACCGTTTCTGCAATTGATAAGAGCATTACCTGTAGCAAGAAAAGGTCTACCTAAGATAAGTGGAATTTTTGACTCAGTGTTAACCACAAGTTGAGTGTTTAAAATCAGGAAATCAACATGGTATTAGAATTTATCAATTTACAGTAAAATATCCTCAGCTACTCCCCGCGGTGTTCTGATATAGCGATCAGCAAACTGTAAAACCATAGATGTAAGTTTAATTTCTCCAAGTTCGAGCTGCAGATAAATAGAATATGGCATGAGATTAACACTAGCACCTAAATCTAATAAATCCTGACCGAACTCATATGTGCCAATGTGGCAAGTAATAGTAGGGCATCATGGATCCTTATATTTTGGTGGGGCCCTCTGGTCAATCATTGCACTTGCTTGTTCTGTTAAGAATGCAGTCTTCTTCACATGATGCTTTCCCTTGATGGTGCATAAATCCTTCAAAATCTTCACATATGTGGGAACCTGTTTGATCATATGTAACAGAGGAAGGTTAATCTTTACTTGCTTTAAATGGTCTAGGATCTCACCTTTAGGGTTTGTAGCTCTAGCAGCAGGCCTAAGATCTTGAGGGAAATGTACTCTAACTAGGCTCTATGTCTCTTGCTCTTCCTGAGGGATATTGGTACTAATATCTTTGGGGTCACCTATAATATTGGAGGTGTCCTACAAGCCTACCTCCTTACCACTCCTAGTGATTATGGCATTAACACATTTTACATTGGATACTTCATGATCAGCCTGTACCATGTGTTGCCCTTGATGATTTGGTTGAGATGAAAACTTTCCTTGTTCTTGCACACTCAGGACATTAGTCAACTTAGAGACTTGACTCTTTATCTCCTTATTGTCTTCAACTACCTGGGCTATTAATGACTCAAACCTTTGATTAGTTTTGTTCTGGGCCTCTATAAATGCGTGCACAGTGTCCTCTAAAGAATTTTTAGGAATGACAGATGTGTGATACTGTGGGGCACTGTAACTTCTAGGCTTTGATGTTTGAGTGGGCTGTTGAGACTCATGTTTCCAACTAAAATTTGGGTGGTTCCGCCAACCAGGATTATAAGTATCTGAATAAGGCATATATGGCTTCTTGTAGATCTCTAAGATATTGCACTGTTCCTCATAGGTTTCCCTCATCTCACCATATATAGGACACTCTTGGGCCAGATGGTCAATCCCCTTACACATAAAACATAACCCTTGAGGTTCTAACTGGGCTACCGCATGCATAGTTTTGCTATCTTTGGCTTTTAAAGCTCATATCTCTCTAGTTAATAGCTCAACCTATGCTTTAAGACTATCATCTTCCCTAAAATGGTGTATGCCTCCGCTAGAAGGGATGGAACGTGTCCTATCAGTGCTATCCAAGGCATTATGTCCAGTCCAAGTGTGAGATTTTTTGGCTAGGTCATTTAAGTACTCGAGTGCCTCATCAGGGTCCTTTCGGATAAACTCACCATTGCATATTGTCTCAAGGAATTGGCGCTCTCTAGGGGTTAGACCGTCATAAAAATAACTTACTAAACGCCAACTCGCATACCCATGGTGAGGACAACTAGCTAACATCTCTTTAAACCTCTCCCAAGTTTGATAAAGGGTTTCACTGTCTTTCTGGGAGAAGGTAGAGATCTGTCTCTTCAGGGCATTAGTCTTATGGTGTGAGAAGTATTTATTAAAGAATGCCTGTGTCATCTCACCCCATGATCCTATCGACCGAGGTCTAAAATTGTACAACTAGCTTTTAGCTCTATCATTAAGGGCAAAATGAAAGAACTTAAGTCTAATTGTGTCTGTAGTCCCAAATCGGTCATGAAAGGTTGCTACAACCTCTTCAAATTCTCTAATGTGCGCTTAAGGGTTCTCATTCTCCAAACCATGAAAGGTTGGGAGAAACTGTATCATTCCAGGTTTAAAGTCTATATATGGTGCATTAGGGGGAAACATTATGCATGATGGTGTAGTTGTGCGAGTGGGATAAAGATACTCATCAAGAGTCCTAATGAGTGGTCTCTCATACTCACTCATGCTATGTGTGCTAGATGTAGATGGTGTGGCAAAAAGGTTTTCAAACAAACTTTCTGAATCTGAGTCATCCTCTTTAGTTCTAACAAATCTACCACAAATAAAACGAGAAACAGAAATAAAAGAACTAAACTAAAAATCAAAATCTAAACTAAAACTAAAAATGAAATCAAATAATTAAAATAGAAAATAAAAATAATAAAAAAATAAATATGGAACGAAGTTACCGCTTTGTTGTTGACTAAGCAAACCTGCTCATTTTGCTTGTAAATCGACCTCCCCAACAACGGCGCCAATATTTGATTACGCCTAAAAAGTACTCGCGATTATCGCAGTATAGTTGAGGTGTCGTTTCCTCAGAGAGATGGTTACAAGGAACTAATTCACTTAATGAAAACATTAGTAATAACTTAATTAAAGAGAATGATTGAATTGGTAATGTCAATTAAAAACTATGAAAAATACTTAAGAGTTATCAGTAGAGAAAAGCAGCAAAGCGTCAGGAATCCCTCTTGTATCAAATCCCTATATTCAGTAATTGATTCCTTTTATTACTTAATAGAAGGTTTCACATCCCAAACCAACAATCGGAAGATATTTCAATTCAAAACATATTAAATTCTAAGGTAACTGGTGAATTACTTTCTCTATGTTAACATCACATAATGTTATCGTTATGACCTATCTAATGTCGACAATATGCCTACAAGTAATACTGCAGAAAAATATTAACTCATAAAAAAATATTACCAGTCACAACTGGGTTCCCCAATCACACATAGAAGAAGCATGACTATTCATATATGCAAGTTGGTAAAACACAATCTATGGATTCATAAATGTTGAAGAGTATTCATGAATCAAAAACATGAATATAAGAACTTAATTACAAGAGTTCATCCTTAGTTTTGCCTAGGAGATTAGTTCTCCATAGAGGAAAGAGACATAGCTTGGAGAGATTGCAGAAGCATCATCGTTCTTCTTTCTCAAATATGTGACTTTAATTCTTTATTGTGTGTTTTTTCTCCTCTTTTTTAGGGTTTTGGACGAACTTGGGTTTATATAGGGAAGTCATGGAGTCCATATGCACATAAAATACGACCTAATTAAGATTCTAGAACTTTGTTGAGGTGCCACAGTGTCAGAAAGTGGCGTTGTGGAGCCTAACTTACGAGATTTCACTATGTAGCCAATCTGATGGCGCGCCACGACGCTAGAAAGGGCGCGTCGCGACGCATGGTAGTTTTTCTGGAATTATGCTTTCTACATTTCTGCTTTTCCCGCGTGCTTCCGATGCATCCGTAAGGTCCCGAAACATGTACAATTGCTTCAAGGTTCATGTTCCATTACTTCCTAATAACAAGATATAAAATAAACTATAATTAAGATCAAATACTCGATAATTAAGCCGAATTAGAGATGTTCCAAGTACATTTTTCATGCACTTATCACCGAACTACTAGGTCAAGTCGGTAATCTTTCTCCGGACACCTTCACTGTTAGGATATATGCCCTAGAGCTTCATGTAATGTAAACGGTCTTATATGTTTTGAAATAAAATGATGCATTATTCATTTATCAAAGTGTTTATTTAAATTTCGCATATTATAAATTATCTTGATTACCCTAGATTACTTATGTGCCTTCAGACATAATGTATGAGTGTCATACACAAGAGGATTTAAGTCTGAAGTTAGTAATCTTAAACAGTTCATAAAGAGCAAACAAAGCGGGTACTTTATTTGTGGTTTATCTATAGCTGCGGTCCATTCTATATTTGTATAGTGACCCTGATCTGGGATCGTCCATGTAGAGACATGAGAATGAAAACACCGTGTATGATGTGATCATATAGGACTGGACCGAGATGGAAATGACTTTCTTATAATATCCGTTAAACAAAGAAAATTATTTCGATCTACTAGATGGTCATACATGGATTGATCTTAATCATGAGTGTACCACAAACTCCTGCATGGCAGGCTATGTCCTTTGATTTACAAAGGTGAGGTTGGTGTAGCAATCCCGACCAATAGCTACGTACTTTGGGGCATAGTCTATTTTGTAGCTGGGAATGTTTTACATAGATATGGAGTTCACTTCTTCTTGCGAGAAGTAGAGGAGTATCTTCCTTAAGGGTTGATTCGGTACTTGAACGGTTTGGGCGCTCAAGTCTTTCTATTACGAATAGAAAGATTAAGATTCATAATGGTTATGAATATATCATTCATTAGAGAATCAATGTCACTTAAGGTATAAATAGTTAGACGGGTATAACAAACATTATGACCCAGCTCTAATTACGAAATACTCGTGAATGGTCAATTCGTATGTATTGACTATATCAATGGACATCGACTTGGTTCTGCTTAAAATACCATCTGCGGCAACAAGAGTGCAACTTCGGGTTTTTAATGGAATAACCGAGAGTTAATAATTCAGAATATTTAATTAAGAGCTTAATTAATATTTTGAGATTATAGTCCGATTATATACTCACAAATGTATAAATATTATTAATATGATTAATAATATTATTTTGTCACACTTGAAACTTTATATTAAAAGTTAATATATGGTTTATTAAATATATGATATTCAAATAAATGTATTAAATTATATAAGATATAATTTAATGTAAGGTCAAATTAGGAATTCCAAATTTGTTTAATGTAAGGTTAAATTAGGAATTCCAATTTTTGGGTTTTGGAAACCCTTGACATTATATTGGAAGTTAAACATTTTAATAAGGTATTAACTTTTTATTTTTGTAATATATATTGCCTTTATTGAAAGTTAATAAATTGTTATAAAATTAATGAAAAATATATGCATTGGCTGAATATACACATGGAGAAATATGAAGGGTTTTGTTTGTTTTGGAAACAAATAACCCTAAGTATAAAAAAAAGATTTATTTTTCTTTTTGCCTAATCCTTTCATTCTAACCCTAGCCTCTATCTTCTTCTTCTCCAAATCCTCTCAAGTTGTTGAGAAAACAAAAGAAGAACAAAATATAAATAAAAATTAAAATAACAAAAGTTGTTGTGTGACATTAATCTCTAAATAGTTTATGGATTGATTTTGAGAGCCTTGCCCACACAAGTTTCCGTTGGTAACAAGATATAGTTAAGAAAACTTTGTGGTGTCGAACAAATCATCATCTTAATCTCATTCTTGTTGTACTCGGCAGTGAGGCTTTATTTTGCTCACTGCCGCCCCTTTACTTGGTGAAACAGAACTCGGTTTGGTTTCGTTTTAATCCAATTTTTTAGGGAACATTTTGTCGTGTTTTGGGGCTGTGTTGGGGTTGTTTTCAAGTGAAAATCAGAACTTAAATACATTCATAGTCCATGCATTTCAGGGGCTATTTCTGCCGTGCGTTGGGTGCGAATCGGGTCCAAAACAGTCCAATTTTTGTCTGACTGTTCGGGGACTGTTCCAGGGCTGTTTCGGGGATGGAATTTTATCTAAAATTGAAGCAAAATTTCAGTGGTGGTGGCAGTAAAATTCGGAAATTCAAAGGGAAGGGCAAGAAAATTTTTCAAGTCCGATACGTGTGCCTAAGATGTTTCCGCTGCGCAAGGAAAACGTTTCCTACAATTGGCATCGATAGCAAGGTTGAAAAGTGTTCTTAACCCTTCTCTTTTTCATTTAAAGTTACTATTTTTAATATGTTTATATCAATTATAAATATTGATATGCATGTTTAGATGAGTATGCATAAAATAATATTCATATGATGAATGATTATTGTTTTTAATGTGATGAATGAATTTTGTATTGGTCGTAAATTTTTCCGGCTCTTATTTTCATGTTGGTTTTTTTTTGGGATGTAAGGCCATAAGGCCATTGTTTACAATTGTTGTATTTTTATTATCCAATGTAAAATTTCAATTGTTGTAATTTAGAGCACCGAAGTTGCAAAAGGAGCCAACACCACCTTGGAGCATGATTTGAAGACTAAGGGATGCCTTGGATATTTTTTGTACTAATTAGATTAGTATAGGGAAAAATAAGAGTCCGGTCAATGAAAAAAATATTTTTTATGTTATATGTATATTTAATTTGAATTGTTTGAATAACATGTCATATAGCTTAGGGTGTCTACTCTTGCATTTCACATGCCATAACATGCTTTAGATGCATTATTATTATAGACATGAAATATGATTTTATGTGATTTAAAATGTTTAAATTAAAATATGATATGCATGGAAAAATAATTAATTGGATTAATTGGTTTTAAGGTTTAAAATTTGAATTCTAATCTATTGGGCTTAATAAGTGTATAATAAATTCCATTGGTATATAGGATGGAAGCCCGAACATAAATTCATAGCCGAATCTGAATGGACGGTAATGTGGTCTGCACTCGGGATACAATTCCACATACCATTGGATTTTATAACGCAGTGAGATTAATTAAATAGTTTAATATATATCTTGACTATTTTAGGATTCTAAAATTTTTAAACCAATTAGTGTTCTAGTATTTTAAAATTTAAAATATAATAGGTCATTAATACCACTCTAATTAAATTAATTTAATTGAGTAATACAATTAGTAGAGACTAATGAAAATTAGTGATACAATTTTTAAGAGTTAAAATTGGTTAGGTCACTAATAGTGTACTAGTATAAATAAGAGTTATGATTTAGCCGCCATATATTTATTCACACTAGTTATATTAAAATATTAGATATTTTATAAATAGAAACCTTAATTTTAAATAGTGAGTGGGAGAGGAATATACGACAGTATATCCCGCGATCTCCATTGTTAGTCCAAAAATGTGAGATTCAAAAGGCGCCTCGAGACGGCTTGCTTTCGTCCCCCTACGGATGGTGTCTATTTTGGGTCAATATCAGGTTTGGATTCCGAAAGGATAGAGATTTTATATGTATCTTGTAAACTAACCTACCATTTTATAGGTCACACTCACAAAGGAATAATTAACTTTTAATGAAATTCCTTGATCGAATCAAACAGTAGTTGGTTAATATTGGAATAATAGTTATTCCCGTATATATTAATCGACTGAGATTGTCTCGATCTATCATGCAAGTACTTGACCTACCCTACGACGACACTTACTTGTGGGATGATAGATTTCTATGGCATATAATTCTCTTAGGTTTCTAATTCGTTATTCATGGTTCATGCATTGTGTTTAATTATATGCCAAAATTGTTTGATATTTTTAATATGCGATGAATGTTAAATGCATGTTTATTTCATTTTTCAGCCATGGTTTCTCCAATTATTTCAATACTCTCAAATGATAAATTAACAAGAGAAAATCATGTTAAGTGGAAAAGTAACATGAATGCTATCCTGGTCTGCGAAGACCTAAAGTTTGTCATGATGGAGGAGTGTCCTCCCGAGTCGGCCAGAAATACTGGCCAACCTGTGCACGATACCTACAAGAAATTGGTCGCAGCAAATGAGAAAGCCCGTTGCTACTTGCTAGCAGAGATGTCTGAGGTCCTTGCTGCAAAGCATGAACCTATGGCTTCAGCATCTCAGATGATGGAGTCATTACAGGGCATGTTCAGTCAGCTTTTAGAGCGTCAACATCATGAGGCCATGGTCTCAGCGATGACTGCTAGGATGAAGGATGAGAAATCAGTCCGAGAGCACGTCTTGAGGATGATGACCTATATCAACACTGTTGAAACCCATGGAGCTCGTATTGATGAGCGTAGCCAGGTGAACATGATTATGGAAACTCTTCCGAAGAGTTTTCTGCAGTTTAAAAGTAACTATGTTATGAACAAGTTGACTTTTACTTTGACCCAGCTCCTAAATGAGCTCACCCTATACGAGTCCATGCTTATAGATCCTCGTAAACCCAATGTTGAGGTAAATATTGCCGAGTCTTCTAAATTCGCAAAGATGAAGAAGAATAACACTGGGAAGGCTAAGGCTAAGCCCATGAAAAATAAGATCAAGAAAGGCTCCAAGGATGCCAAGCTCAAAGGAAAGTGTTTCCACTGCAACAAGAACGGACATTGGAAAAGGAATTGTCCTAAATACCTTGCTAAGCTGAAGAGAAAAAGCATACAGGTAAATATGATTTACACGTTATCGAATCTCTATTGGTGGAGGATGATAAATCCGTCTGGATTGTTGATTCTGGAGCCACTAATCATGTTTGTTCTTTTTTCCAGCTACTTGACTCATGGAGGGACCTTGCTGAAGGTGACTACACCATGAGGGTCGGGACAAAGGATGCCGTTTCAGCAAGAGTAGTGGGAGTTTTCGGTTTAAATTTTACAAATAATAGTTATTTAAATTTGAACAATGTGTTATTCATTCATAGTGTTCACATGAATTTGATTTATATTTCTAAACTTTTGGATGATAGTTATTCAGTTTCTTTTAATAGCAATTTGGTTATTATTGGTAGAAATGGATTAATCATATGCACATGAAACTCAGAAAATAACTTGTATGTGTTAAGACTGTTAACATATAGGTCACTACTCAATGCTGAAATGTTTAAGGTTGAGAAACCTAAAGCTAAATGGCAAAAGATTTCTCACGATGACATATATTTATGGCATCTTAGACTTGGTCATATCAGCCTTGAACAGATAGACAGATTAATAAAGAACGGAGCCTTAAACCAGTTAAAGCTCAGAACTTTACCAGTCTGCGAATCCTATTTAGAAGGAAAAATGACTAAGAGACCTTTTTCTGGAAAAGGTATAAGAGTCGGTCAACCACTTGAGCTAATACATTCGGACGTTTGCGGACTGATGAATGTAAGAGCCCGAGGTGGTTATGAATACTTCATCATATTCATTGAAGATTATTCTAGATATGAGTATGTTTACCTAATGCATCAGAAGTCAGATACTTTTGAAAAGTTCAAAGAGTATCGTGCTGAGGTTGAGAGCCAGTTAGTAAAACAATCAAAACTCTATGAACAGATCGTGGAGGAGAATACATTAACAGAGATTTTGAGGAATTCTTGGTTGAGCATGGGATAATATCCCAGCTCACAGCACCTGGAACACCACAGTAAAATGGTGTTGCAGAGAGGAGAATGCAACTGAAGATCCTAATGCCCATATCAGCACTTCCTGGAAGTTTGCGGCACTTTCAACTACAACCGAGCAGTTGAAGAAGCAATGAGACTGCGGATTTTCCCATATTCCTTAAGAGATAGAGCTAAGGCGTGGCTACATTCACTACCAGTAGGTTCCATCACAACTTGGAACACTCTAGCCACCAAATTCCTTGCAAAGTATTTTCCACCTACCAGAACAACAAAATTGAGGAATGACATCGCATCCTTTGTACAACATGACTCGGAAACTCTCTACGAAGCTTAGGAAAGGTACAAGGATTTGCTCTGGAAATGTCCTCACCATGAGATTCCAAAATGGCTTCAAGTCCAAACTTTCTATAATGGACTTTCTGGACTAATGAGAACCACAATTGATGCTGCTGCTGGAGGTGTTTTAATGGCAACAGGAGAAGATCAAGCTTGGGAATTAATCAAAGAAATGGCTAACAATAATTCCTTGTGGCCAAAAGAAAGGAGCATGATTCAACGAATTACAGGAATTTATGAAGTTGGAGCCAACACAAGCAGTGAATACCAAGCTGGATCAGATGTGCAAATACCTGAAAACACTCAGCGCGCAAGTTTTAAATATTGCCGGATCCACAAGTTCACCTTATGGAGGAACACTAGAGCCAAACCAATAAGAAGAGACGGTGAATTATGTCAACAATTTCAACAGACAGGGGAATAATCCATATTCCAACACCTACAACCCAAGGTGGAGGAATCATCCTAATTTTTCATGGAGCAAAAACTCAGGGCAAAATAACTATCCACCGCCTGGATTCCAACAACAGAACAAAGGCCAAGAGCATGAAAAAGAACCAGAAATGAAAGAATAGATTGCAGAGATGTTCAAAAAGCAACAAGCAGCATACGATGCTATATTTCAAAGCCAATCTGCCTCTATCAAAGCACTAGAGAATCAAATTGGACAATTGGCCAATGCTCAGAGTTACAGACCACCAGGAAATCTTCCCAGCAACACAGAACCAAATCTAAGGAACCGAGGGAATGAGCAATGTCATGCCATTACTTTGAAAAACGGTACTGAGATCAACAAAGATGTTGGAATTAAGGCATCCGTTGAAGAAGTTCCAAAAGAAGCAGTTCCACAAATGGAGGAAAAAGAAGCAAAGGAAAAAGATCAAGAAAGAATCACTCCACCTCCACATTTTCCACAACGTCTTCAGAAAAACAAATTGGACAAACAGTTTTCTCATTTCTTGGAGGTTTTCAAAAAGCTGCACATCAACATCCCATTTGCAGAAGTGTTGGAAGAAATGCCCAGCTATGTCAAATTCATAAAAGATATTCTTTCACGAAAATGGAGATTGAGAGATTACGAGACAGTAGCATTGACGGAAGAATACAACGCCATCATTCAGAGGAAACTTCCCCCAAAGTTGAAAGATCCTAGCAGTTTTACTATCCCGTGCACCATTGGAGAATATTACATCGGTAAGGCTTTAAGTGATTTAGGTGCAAGTGTTAATTTGATGCCTTTTTCTATTTATAGGAAACTGCAAATTGGAGAAGCAATGCCTACCTCAGTCTCTCTGCAACTTGCTGATCGATTGCTCACATTTCCAAGAGGAGTTGTTGAAGATGTGCTGGTCAAAGTTGACAAACTCATTCTCCCAACAGATTTCATTATCCTTGACATGGAATAAGACAAAGATGTATATATCATCCTTGGAAGACCATTCTTGGCTACAGGTCGAACTGTTATTGATGTACAAAAAAGAGAACTAACCATGAAGGTTAAGGACCAAGAAGTTACCTTTAATGTTTTCAAAGCCATGAAATTCCCAAGTGATGAAAAAGATGAAGAATGTTTCAGAGTTGATGTTATTGATAGTATCATCCAGGATACTGAGCCACCTCCCACAGAAAAACTTGAAGCTTGCATCACCAACATGACTGACATCGAGCTAGATGCTGAAATTCTGGAATGTATCAACTATCTTGACAAACCATTTCTGTTCAAATCGACACCACCAGTTGAAAGTCTGGAACCTATTGAAGAATGAGCGAATCAAGCCCTCAATTGAAGAACCACCATAGCTGGAGTTGAAGCTACTTCCGAACCATCTCAAGTATGCTTTCTTTGGAAACTCTTCTGAATTACCTGTTATTATTTCTTCTTCACTAACATTGGAGCATGAAGAAAAGTTGTTGAGAGTGTTACGAGAACATAAGAAAGCCATTGGCTAGACTATAACAGACATTTAATGCATTAGTCCATCATTTTACATGCACAAGATTCTGATGAACGATGAGTACAAAACCACAGTGGAGCATCAACGAAGACTAAATCCAATCATGAAGGAGGTCGTGAAGAAAGAAATAATCAAATGGTTAGATGCTGGCATCATTTACCCCATCTCAAACAGCACTTGGGTTAGTCCTATGCAGTGTGTACCGAAGAAATGAGGAATTACTGTAGTCATAAATGAAAAGAATAAACCGATTCCAACAAGAACGGTGACTGGATGAAGAGTATGAATGGACTACCGAAAGCTGAACAAAGTAACAAGGAAAGATCATTTTTCGCTGCCATTCCTTGATCAGATGTTGGAAAGACTGGCGGGACATGAGTTCTAATATTTTATGTACAGATACTCGCGGTACAATCAGATTACCATCGCCCTAGAAGATCAGGAGAAGACTACTTTTACATGTCTGCATGGTACTTTTGTATTCCGCAGGATGCCATTTGGAATATGTAATGCTCTTGCCACATTTCAATGTTGCATGATGGCCATTTTCTCAGACATGCTGGAACAGAGTATGGAGGTTTTCATGGATGACTTCTCTGTGTTTGGAGACTCTTTTGACCACTGCATGTAAAATCTGGAACATGTGTTACATATATGCGAAGATACCAACCCGGTACTCAACTGAGAGAAATGCCACTTCATGGTGAATGAAGGAATTGTTCTGGGACACTGGATATCATAAAAAGGAATCGAGGTAGACAAAGCAAAGATTGAAAAATTGAAAAATTACCTCCACCAACATCTGTAAAAGAGATTCGGAGTTTTCTCGGACATGCAGGTTTTTACAGGAGATTTATCAAAGACTTCTCAAAGATTTCTAAACCTTTATATAATCTTCTGGAGAAGGATATGTCTTTCAACTTCACCAAAGAATGCCAGGAAGCTTTTGAGATCTTAAAACAGAAGCTGGTTTCTGCTTCCATCATTGTAGCACCAGACTGGACCCTTCCATTTGAGGTGATGTGCGATGCTAGTGATTTTGCTGTAGGTGCAGTTTTGGGACAACACAAAGCAAAGATTTTCCACACCATTTATTTTTCCAGCAGAACTCTGAATTAAGCTCAACTCAACTACACAACCACTGAAAATGAGTTACTCGCAGTTGTGTTCGCTTTTGATAAATTCTGATCCTATCTGCTGGGTCCCAAAGTGGTGGTCTACAGAGATCATTCAACAATCAAATATATGATCGCGAAGAAAGATGCCAAACCCAGATTGATCTGTTGGATACTTCTACTGCAAGAATTTTACGTGGAGATTTGAGACAGGAAAGGGACAGAAAACCAGGTGGCAGATCATTTATCGAGGCTTGAGAATGGAGAAACAGCTAGCAAAGAACTGACAATCAAAGAAACTTTTCCAGATGAATAGTTGTTTGCCATGAAACATCATAATGTCTTTGGTACGCTGACTATGTCAACTACATAGTATCGGGAAAATGGCCATTGGAATGGACAACTCAGCAATGAAAGAAGTTCTTCAAAGAAGTCAAACAATATGTCTGGGATGAGCCGTACCTATTTAAACGATGTGCTGATCAATTATTGAGATGGTGTGTTCCACAGGAGGAGGTCAACAATGTTCTTCAAATTGTCATTCATCACCATATGGCGGACACTTCAGTGGAAACAAAACTGCAGCCAAAGTCCTATAATCAGGTTTGTTCTGGCCCACTCTTTTTAAAGATGCTTACTTATTTTCTCATCAATGTGACAAGTGCCAGAGAGCGGGAAATATTTCGAGGAGAAATGAAAGTCCTTTGCAAAACATTCTGGAAGTAGAGATATTTAATGTATGGGGTATTGATTTTATGGGACCCTTTGTTCCATCATTTGGAAACCTGTACATACTGGTTGTGGTAGATTACGTCTCCAAATGGGTTGAAGCAATTGCACTGCCATCAAACGATTCAAAAGTGGTGATCAAATTCCTTAAAAATAATATTTTCACTCGCTTCGGAACACCTCGGGCAATTATCAGTGATAGTGGCACACATTTCTGCAACAGATATTTCGATGCACTCTTATCCAAATACAAAGTTACTTATAAAGTTGCCACTACCTATCATCCACAGTCAAATGGACAAGTTGAAGTTTCAAATAGGGAAATCAAAATAATCTTAGAGAGAATTATTGGATCAACAAGGAGAGACTGGTCTAAAAAACTGGATGACACACTATGGGCCTACCGGACATCTTACAAGACACCCATTGGTATGTCCCCATATCGAATGGTGTTTGGGAAAGCGTTCCATCTGCCAGTTGAACTTGAACACAAGGCATATGACCGGTGCTTAGACACGCGTATAACGCAAGCACACGTATCGTTCAAGTAGTATAAAAAGTATCGATCCCATGAAGACTTAATACCTAATCTATTAATTTTATGAGGTCAAATGATTACTAGTATCTAACAGGTTGATTGTTTGATTGGGTGGTGACTTTAAAACTTAAAACAAGTAAATAAAATTTATTGAAAGTAGATTGAAGGAAATTTAAATTTATAAAACTATCCAGGATTGTGAATCCTTCCAATATCTATTAAAGATGAAGTGGTTATCTTACATTTGGGTAATATATTAATTTATTAACCTGGAACACTAAATTATGTAAAAGTCTTTTCAGATGGCCGATTACAAATACCCAGTATAACCCAATTGAACCATATGTCTATGTCAACCAAATTACCTTGATTCATTAAGTTTAAGTTCCAATTATGGCTACCCCCGCCCGACATGTATATTCCTATCCTGTAAGGAAATCTATTAAAGGGTTATCTATCCTCAAGGAAGATCGTGGGCTATTGAGTCTTAGGTCTTTAACTAAAATCCCTATTTCCAAGTTCATTTTATGTTTACCTAGTCAATTTTATTAATGGCCAGTTAATAAAAAGTATTAAGATTAAGACTCAATAAATAAACTTTTATATTACCCAAGCTATAATCTAACCCCTTATAAACCGGTGATATTAGATTTCATCACAACCCCAGATAACTGGCTTAGTTACGACACATATTTACGGGTAGTAAAAATTTAAATAAAATAAAAGGCATAAAGTAAAATACTGAAAAGTAAATTGCTGAAAAGTAAAAAAAGTAAAAAGTAAAAAGTAAAAAATAAAAGTAAAAAGTAAAAAAAATAAAAGTAAATTACTGAAAGTAAATTGCTGAAGTGTAAATTGCTGAAAAGTAAATTACTAAAATTAAATAAAGTAAAAGTACAATAAAAAAAAATGCTGGGGTTAGAGGATCAACTTTTATTACTACTATTTTAGATATCTCCCTTAATAAAATATATTAACTTTACGTGATAATTACCAACCAGCCATAAAAGGCGGTATTCTGATTAAGTCAAATTAATAATTAATTACCAACCGACCAACCAGGCGGTATCCATGTGGTTAAAGCCAATTTATAATTAATTACCAACCGGCCAATATAGCGGTATCCTTATTAAGTCAAGTTTTAAATAGTTTATATATTATAATTAAAGGAGATTAATCTAAATAGCAATAATAAAAGCTTTACCTTTTACCCCAGCAAAGGGGAATTACCTCCTCATTGCTTGAAAAATAAAAACTGCAAAAGTAAAGAAAGGAAAAGATTGTGTGTAAAAGTAAATTGCGGAAAGTAAAAACTGAAAAATAAAGAAAAGAAAGTGCGAAAGCGGAAATTAATTACTGAAAGCTGTAAATAAACAAACAAGATACAAGATACAATTTTCATATTTATTCTTTAGGAATTTCAAAGAAGAAAGTATGAATTTTATAAATGAAATGACTTGGTATTTATAGGCAAAATTTTACTTCTGTCAAATCATCCACCAAATCCATTATTAATTGCTCCACTAATTACTTATCATGTTTGGTGGTGATTTGATAATTTTTATAATTTATTTATTAATTTATTTTTTGCTTTGAAAATGATTGAAAATGACTTTAATAATTACATGCATACAACACACTTCCGGATAGTTAATCAATTTCGGGCATGAAATATTCAGAATTCGAAATTATTTTGTCTTTAAAAGTTGTAGATCTTTGAGTCTTCTTTAATTTGAAACTTGAATCAGCTCAATCCGATATCGAAGTAAAACGTTATACCCAAAATACGATAGATGTGCAAAATTGAAATTTCCAAAACCGCACTTCGTTAAAACGCCCTTTCAAGTTTCCAATCTCCAAAATTAATATGTTAAGTCCAATATTTGCCCTTATTTGACCCAAATTTCATCCTAAATGATTTCATTGTGTCCCAATATTATTTTATCTGTAAAATAAACTAAAACACATCAAAACGTTCATCAAACCCGAGAAACTAAACAAAATATTAAGTAAAAGGGGCGGTAAATATTTATATATTTTCCACTCATCACACCCCCAAACCTAACATTTTGCTAGTCCTCGAGCAAAACAACAAAATAAAATACAAGAAACATTAAAATAAAACTAAGCCACTTTCGTAGGGATCACGGTTGCATTTAGCATATGCAACAAGCCTTTAAACCCCTAGGTGTCCCTAGTAGACGAGTTATAGTCTCGTGAGGGCTTACAGCAACGATACCCACAAACGTTTTACAAAAGTAAAAAGATAATAAAACTAATGCACACAAAGGCAAAAAGGCAAGAGGAAAGAGAATAAAGAAGTTAGTGACTAATCAGGTGAAACTTCTACTGCAAGTTACTAGTTGTTTTCTTTCTTTCTAAATTACTGAATAAGTAAATTCTCCGATTATATTTACCATTCTTCATATGCACAACCAACAAAAAATTAAACAACTCATTTTTTGCCCACAACAGTCACAAGTGTAGTTGATAAGAGAGTAATATTTTTGTCCTAAAGTTTTATCAGAATTCACACATTTTTTGTAGCAATGGAATAATTTTTCTGATTTTTCTGATTTTTTCATTGATTTGTTTTTTATTTATATACAATACCTTTCGTCTATGTAGCGTGTGTTGGGTCGATGGTTCCCAAACCAGTTGGCTTTAGGGCACCAGGTGTTAAGACACCCCTACGGACTTAATTACTCAGACTTTAGATATATATTTTTTTCTGCAACATCCTTGATCCATGTAGCGAGCTTTGGGCCAGTGACTCCCAAACCAGTTGGTTTTAGGGCACTAGGTGTTAAAACACCCTTACAGACTTAATAACTCGGATCTTAGACGTTGTTTTTTATTCCATCACTTTTTAAGATGCTTCCTCCAATTAAACTAGAGCACTGAATATTACAAACTTTTCAATTTTAGCTCATGTCCGTATGTTACTATGTATGTTGATAATATCTGCTAACTGAGCATATGAAGATCCATTTTAGTCAGTTTTATGGAGAATTCATAAATTAAATATTTTAAAATGAAATAAACAAAAATTAACTTGTTCCGAAATAGGTTTGAGATACGTCTCAGGAGTGGAAACTCCTTACTCAGCCATCTCTTACCAATTTCACCTTTTTAGTCAAAATAAAAACAGAAAATATTTTTGTAATTTTTGAAATTTTTTTAATTTTTTTGTATTTTTCGAAAAATTTTGAACTAAAAATAAAAACAACACACAACTAAAAATAAGGTACTAGTCAACTAATTTCCTCCCCCAAACCTAAATGAGACATTGTCCCCAATGTCTTAAACAATAGAAGAAGAGTCTAGAAGATAGTACCTGGTTAGCTGAAATTCTACATGAAAAGTTAAAGGTTTAGATCCAGATTAACACGACGCCTCTTACCACGATCGTCCTCAGACGAATTTATCTTTGAAAGTATAGGGTCAACTTGTGGTTCATAGGCTAAGATTTGGTCAATTAGATATGGAGCAGTTCTGGCAGTAAAGAGGAGTTCTTTCAAAGGTTTTGACACGAACCCGTTTCTCCGGGCATCATCAAGAACACACAAAGAAAATCATAAAATCCATCAACGTTAAATAGCCCAATTGGTTTCTGGTGTATGTTCAAGTTCGCCCAAGATAGCACTATAAAAATTTCCTCTAATGTACCCAAGCCACCTGGCAAAGCAATAAAATCATCAGCACAGTTAATCATTTCTACCAGTCGTTCAGACATACCTGGCACGATCAGTTCCTCTCCGTTTGATGATCCAATAAGATTTGCCTCTGCCAAGGGTTTTGGGATGATTCCTAAAACGTTACTACCTCCTTCCTGTACGGCCTTTGAAACGATCCCCATTAGTCCAAGATTGCCTCCGCCATATACTAAGTGCATATTTCTTGCAGCTAAGACTCGACCCAATTCCTGTGCTGCTTCTACGTATTGTGGCTTAATACTAATACTAATTCCGCAAAACACACAAATGTTTTCAACTCGTCTCCTTGAAGTGGCTTCCATGTTTTAATCTGGATGTCTTCAAAAGTACAATGATGAGTTGAATTTAAAGTACCTGAAAAAGGGTGAGTAATAATAGCACTAGTATCTTCCATATGACGTTTGTTAGCTAAACAACAAAAGAAATCGTGAAAGGTCAAAAAGTCTGGATTATGTCTATGAAAATAAAGATAATTACAACAGAAAAGCAAATCAAAGCAATAATTAAGGCAACCGAATTGTGTACGCAATACGCCATTCGCTTAGTATAAATTCATTAGGATGCGTCTCAAGAATCCATTCTTCACTCAGCCATCGCTAATGAATTATCTCTTATCTTTGCCAAACACCATTCCTTCTGTCTTATGCTTTGGTTGAGCTTTTCCCTACAAAAATAACACACAAAATTAAAAACTCTACAACATGTATACATAAAATATAAAAATAGAAATTACAACAAAGTGCATGGGTTGCCTCCCTGCTAGCGCTAAATTTTTCATCTTCAGCCAGACGTGACTTCTCGAATGTTAGGCTGGATGTGAAAGTGTGACACTTTCTTTTTGTCGCTCAAATGATTCTCCCCAGTAGTGCTTGACACATTTGTTTTAACCTTGAAAGTTTTGTTGGAGTCAAGATCATGTATCTCAACGGCTCTGTCTGGTAAAACCTTGGTGATCACAAATGGACCTGACCACCGTGATTTTGGCTTCCATGGGAAAAATTTCACCATTGATTTGTTTAACAGTACCTTCTGCCCTGGTTCCAGTTGTATGCGCACTAACTTCTCATCATGTCTTTTCCTTGCCTTTTCCTTGTACAATTTGGCATCCTCAAAAGACTGTATGTGAAATTCCTCCAATTCATTGAGCTGGTGGAATTGTTTCTCTTCTGTTGCTTGTAGTGCAAGAATAGGCTTCTTTATTACGCAATGCGCTTTATCTTCAGGCTCCACAGGTAATTGACATGCTTTAAGTTTGTCAGTAGAACTTTGTCTTTCATCAGAGTTCTGAACGGTACTATGTATCACATCAAGTCTGAAACATTCCTCATTCTTTTCATCATCTGGGAAATTCATGGTCTTGAAAACATTGAATATTACTTCTTGGTCTTGTACCCTCATGGTTAGTTCTCCTTTTTATACATCAATAATGGTTCGACATGTAGCCAATAATGGTATCCCAAAGATGATTGGCACGTCTGCGTCTTCCTCCATATCAAGGACAATGAAATCTACTAGGAAAATGAATTTGTCAACCTTGACCAGCACATCCTCAACTACACCTCTTGGAAATACGAGCGTTCTATCAACAAGTTGTAGTGAGACTGAAGTTGGCATTGTTTCTCCAATCTATAATTTCCTGAAAATAGAAAAATGCATCAAGTTAACACTCGCACCTAGATCACACAGAGCCTTACCGAAGTCATGTTCTCCTATGGTGCAAGGAATGATGGTGCTGTATTCTTCAGATAATGCTACTGTCTCATAATCTCCCAATCTTCATTTTCGTGAAAGAATGTCTTTCATAAATTTGGCATATCTGGGCATTTGTTCCAACGCTTCTGCAAACAGAATGTTGATATGCAGCTTTTTGAACACCTCCAAGAATCGAGCAAATTGCTTGTCCAGTTTATTCTTCTGAAGACGTTGAGGAAAAAGGTGGAGGTGGAGTGATCTGTTCTTTTTCCCTTGCTTTTTTTTCCTCCATCAGTTGCTTTGTTTCTTTTGGAACTTCCTCAGCAGTTGTTTTGGCTCCAACATCTTTATTGATTTCAGTACCGCTTTTTAATATGATGGCATGACATTGCTCCTTCCCCATGTTCCTTGGATTTGGCTCTGTGTTGCTAGGAAGGGTACCTGGCGGTCTGTAACTCTGAGCATTGGCCAGTTGTCCCACTTGATTCTCCAGTGCTTTAATAGAAGCCGATTGACTTTGAATTAATGCTGTTTGGGATTGAAACATAACATCATATCTTGCTCCTTGAGAGTCGTGTTTTGCTTCTATCTTTTTCAAGTGGATCAACACTTCTGTTATTCCTGATTCATTTGTCTACTCCTGGCCTTTGTTCTATTGTTGGAATTCGGGTGGTGGGTTGTTCATTTGCCCTGAATTGTTGCTCCATGTGAAATTGGGATGATTCCTCCACCCTGGGTTGTAGGTGTTGGAATATGGATTGTTCCTCTATCTGTTGAAATTGTTGACATAATTCACCATTTCTTTATATTGGTTGAAAGATTCTGACTCAAGTGCTCCTCCAAATGGTGAACTTGTGGATCCACCATTAACTTTCATGTTAAGATTTTCCAGATTTTTGCAAATCACATCCAGCTTGGAATTCAGTTATGTGTTGGCTCCAACTTCATAAATTCCTGCAATTCTTTGAATCATGCTCATTTTTATTGGCCACAAGGAGTTGTTGTTGGCCATTTCTTCAATTAAGTCCCAGGCTTGATCTTCTCCTTTTGCCATTAAAGCTCCTCCAGCAACATCATCAATTGTGGTTCTCATTATTCCAGAAAGTCCATTGTAGAAGGTTTGGACTTGTAGCCATTTTGTGATCTCATGATGAGGACATTTCCGGAGTAAATATTTGAATCTTTCCCAAGCTTCGCAAAGGGATTCTGAATCTTGCTGAACGAAGGATATGATGTAATTCCTCAACTTTGCAGTTCTGGCTGGTGGAAAGTACTTTGCAAGGAATTTGGTGGCTAGAGTGTTCCAAGTTGTGATGGAACCTGCTGGTAATGAATATAGCCAAGCTTTAGCTCTGTCTCTCAGGGAATATGGAAAAACCCGTAGTCTCATTGCTTTTTCAGCTTCTCGGTTATAATTGAAAGTACCACAAACTTCCAGGAAGTTGCTGATGTGGGAATTAGGATCTTCAGTTGCATTTCCCCCAAACTGTACTGACTGCTGAATCATCTGGATGCATGTTTTGATGTCACATGCATTTGCTGGTAAAGCAGGAAGTACAATACAAGAAATGAAACCGTCGACCACCAGAATGGTTCTGTCTCGAATGGGTATCGGTGGTGCAACTTCCAAAGGTTCAGGTTCCATGTTGACCAAAGCTTCTTGGCCTTCTCGCCTTTCCTTTCTCAACTGTCTGATGGTTCTTTCAATTTATGGGTCAATCGGTCGGAGTTCGAAGCTTTTGTTCGTCTCATGTAGTTTCTGAGAACCTGAAACACAAGAAAACAACAACAATAAGTAAAACGAAAATTAGATACAAGTAAAAGTATCTAACCTCTAAACTAATAGTGAAAGATAAATAAGTCCCCGGCAACGGTGCCAAAAACTTGACCGTTGCTTACACACGCGTATAACGCAAGCGCACGTATCATTCAAGTAGTATAAAAAGTATCGATCCCACGAGGACTTAATACCTAATCTATTAATTTTATGAGGTCAAATGATTACTAGTATCTAACAGGTTGATTGTTTGATTGGGTGGTGACTTTAAAACTTAAAACAAGTAAATAAAATTTCTTAAAAGTAGATTGAAGAAAATTCAAATTTATAAAACTATCCAGGGTTGTGAATCCTTCCAATATCTATTAAAGATGAAGTGGTTATCTTACAGTTGGGTAATATATTAATTTATTAACCTGGAACACTAAATTATGTAAAATGGAACACTAATCAGATGGTTGATTACAAATTCTCAGTATAACCCAATTGAACTATATGTCTATGTCAACCAAATTACCTGGATTCATTAAGTTTAAGTTCCAATTTTGGCTACCCCCACCCGACAGGTATATTCCTATCCTGTAAGGAAATCTATTAAAGGGTTATCTATCCTCAAGGAAGATCGTGGGCTATTGAGTCTAAGGTCTTTAACCTAAAATCCCTATTTCCAAGTTCATTTTATGTTTACCTAGTCAATTTTATTAATGGCCAGTTAATAAAAAACATTAAGATTAAGACTCAATAAATAAAACTTTATATTACCCAAGCTATAATCTAACCCATTATAAACCGGTGATATTGGATTTCATCACAACCCTAGATAACTGGCTTAGTTACGACACATATTTACGGATAGTAAAAATTTAAATAAAATAAAAGACATAAAGTAAAATACTGAAAATTAAATACTGAAAAGTAAATTGCTGAAAAGTAAAAAAAGTAAAAGTAAAAGTAAAAAAAATAAAAGTAAATTACTGAAAAGTAAATTGCTGAAGAGTAAATTGCTGAAAAGTAAATTACTGAAAATTAAATAAAGTAAAAGTACAATAAAAGAAAATATTGGGGGTTAGAGGATCAACTTTTATTACTACTATTTTAGATATCTCCTTTGATATAATATATTAACTTTACGTGATAATTACCAACCAGCCATAAATGCGGTATCCTGATTAAGTCAAATTAATAATTAATTACCAACTGACCAACCAGGCGGTGTCCATACTTAGTCAGGTTAAAACCAATTTATAATTAATTACCAACCGGCCAATATAGCGGTATCCTTATTAAGTCAAGTTTTAAATAGTTTATATATTATAATTAAGCGAGATTAATCTAAATAGAAATAATAAAAGCTTTACCTTTCACCCCAGCAAAGGGGAATTACCTCCTCATTACTTGAAAAATAAAAATTGCAAAAGTAAAGAAAGGAAATGATTGTGCGTAAAAGTAAATTGTGGAAAGTAAAAACTGAAAAATAAAGAAAAGAAAGTGCGAAAGTGGAAATTAATTGCTGAAAGCTGTAAATAAACAAACAAGATACAATCTTCTTATTTATTCTTTAGGAATTTCAAAGAAGAATGTATGAATTTTACAAATGAAATGACTTGGTATTTATAGGCAAAATTTTGCCTCCATCAAATCATCCACCAAATCCATTATTAATTGCTCCACTAATTTCTTATCATGTTTGGTGGTGATTTGATAATTTTTATTATTTATTTATTAATTTACTTTTTGCTTTGAAAATGATTGAAAATGACTTTAATAATTACACACAACATACTTCTGGATGGTTCATCAATTTCGGGCATGAAATATTCCGAATTCGAAATTATTTTGTCTTTAAAAGTTGTAGATCTTTGAGTCTTATTTAATTTGGAATTTGAATTAGCTCAATCCGATATCGGAGTAAAACGTTATACCCAAAATACGATAGATGCGTAAAATTGAAATTTCCAAAACTGCACTTCGTTAAAACGCCCTTTCAAGTTTCCAATCTCCAAAATTAATATGTCAAGTCCAATTTTTGCCCTTATTTGACCCAAATTTCATCTTAAATGATTTCATTGTGTCCCAATATTATTTTATCTGCAAAATAAATTAAAACACATCAAAACGTTCATCAAACCCGAGAAGCTAAACAAAATATTAAGTAAAAGGGGCGGTAAATATTTATATATTTTTTGCTCATCAGCGTACTACTTGGCACTGAAGAAGTTGAATCTTGATCCACAAGCTGCAGGAGAGAAACGACTTCACCAACTCAACGAATTGGAATAATTTTGCCTACAAGCTTATGAGAATGCCAGATTATACAAAGAAAAGACCAAGAAATGGCATGATCGAAAAATAGTACGCAGACAATTGGAACCGAGGCAGTATGTGTTGTTGTACAATTCAAGGTTGAAACTTTTCCCTGGAAAGTTGAAATCAAGGTGGTCACGTCCATTTGTGATCACTCAGGTTTTACAATATGGAGCTGTTGAGTTATTTGATCCCAACACCAACAAAACTTTAAAGGTTAACAGTCAGCTTGTCAAGCACTACTGGGGAGAATCATTTGAGCGACAAAAAGAAGGTGTCACATTTTCAGATCCAGCCTAATGTTCGGGAAGTCACGTCTAGCTGACGACGTTAAACTTAGCGCTAGTATGGAGGAAACCCATGCAATTTGTGTATATATTGTGATCTGATGTGTTTTATTTTTGTGTGTTTATTTTTTGCAGGTAAAGTCATTTCACGATGGAAGAAGCTCTCGCGAATCTTCATAAGAAATTTCCTTCTCTCCCTAAAAAATCTCTGATGAAAGTCTACAAAGCTCGCTTGGAACGAATGAGACTACTAATGATCAAATGTATTCCTACTGATATTCGTTGGATTATTGAAGCACAGTTCTGATTGGCATGTGAGTCTTTTGACTATTTTATTTCACATCTGCCTGGTTTAGGAAGAAGCACCTATGCTAAAAAGAGAAGAGCTAAAAAAATAGGTGTTTTCTATAAATGTGCTCGTATGTTTTGTGATACTCGTTGTCATTCTTTAGGAATGGTGTCTGATAACCGTGAAGATAAGATTAATTTCATTAGGGATGGCTTGAGTAAGGAGTCTTTAGATGACATATCCAAAACGCTTGAGACACATCATAGTGGATATGTGTATTACAAAATTCACGTGTTATATACACAATTCCAAAGAGAAAGACAATAATTAAGTCTCGGGAATCTGACTCAAAAAGACCTTGTTTGCCAATTTTTAAGAAATTGGATGGGAAGCTTGTCCCTGACTCATAGACTTCAATCAAGCCGTAAATTATTGTAATTATTATATCTCTTTGTCTTTTCCTAATAATTGTGATTTGTTTTGTTGTTTTCTTTTATTTTGTCCGACAAGATCCAGACCTTTTGACTTTCAGGATATATTGTATTGTTTATCTAATAATTGTCATTTGGCAGGTACTAGTGCTATTATTACTCACCTTTTTTCAGGTATTATAAATTCAGCTCATCATTACACTCTTGAAGACATCCAGTGCTGAGAAAGAAATACATAAAAATGGAAGCTACTTCAAAAAGAAGAGTTGAAAACATCTGTGTGTTTTACGGTACTAGTGTTGGTACTAATCCACAATACGTAGCAGCAACACATGAATTGGGACGAGTCTTAGCCGAAAGGAATATGCACCTAGTATATGGCGGTGGCAATCTTGGACTAATGGGGATAGTTTCAAAGGCTGTACATGAAGGAGGTAGTCAAGTTCTGGGAATCATCCCAAAACCCTTGGCAGAGGCGGATCTTATAGGATCATCAAACGCAGAAGAACTAATCGTGCCAGGTATGTCTGAATGAATGGTGGAAATGATTAACCATACTGATGCTTTTATTGCTTTCTCATGTGGTTTGGGTACGTTGGAGGAGATTTTTACAGTGCTATCTTGGGCGAATTTGAACATACACCAGAAACCGATTGGGCCTGTTTAACGTTGATGGATTTTATGATTTTCTTTGTGTGTTTCTTTATGATGCCGGGAGAAATGGGTTCGCGAAAAAACCTCTGAAAGAACTTCTCTTCACTGCCAAAACTGCCCCAGATTTAATTGACCAAATCTTAGCCTATGAACCACAAACTGATCATATCCTTTCCAAGATAAAATGGTCCGATGATGATCATGGTAAGAAGCGTCGAATAAATCTGGATCTTAACCTTTAATTTCCTTTCTAGATGTAGAATTTCAGCTAACCAGGTACTATCTTCTCAACTATTCTTCTCGTTTTTAAGACATTGGGGACAATGTCTCATTTAGGTTTGATGGAGGGGAATAGTTTCCTAGTATCTTATTTTTTTTTTTATTGTTTTAGTCAAATTTTTTTTAAAAAAAATTCAAAAAAATTAAAAATTTTATAAAAAAATATATTTTGTGTTTTATTTGTCTAATCTGGTGAAATTGGTGTGAGATAGCTGTGTAAGGAATTTCCACTCCTAAGATGTATCTCAACCTATTTCAGAACAAGTTAATTTTTATTTATTTCATTTTGAATTATTTAATTTGTGAATTCTCGAAAAAATTGATTAAAATGAATCTTCATATGCTCAGTTGACAGATATTATCAACATACATGGTAACATACAGACATGAGTAGTAATTGACGAGTTTAAAATATTCAGTGCTCTAGTTTAATTGGAGGAAGCATCTAAAAAAAGCGATAGGATAAAAAAAAACATCTGAGATCTGAGTTATTAAGTCTGTAGGGGTGTTTTAACACCTAGTGCCCTAAAACCAACTGGTTCGGGAGCCACTGGCCCGAAGCTTGCTACATGGATCAAAGATGTTGCAAAAAATATATATATCTGAAGTCTGAGTAATTAAGTCCGTAGGGGTGTCTTAACACCTAGTGCCCTAAAGCCAACTAGTTTGGGAGTCACTGGCCTAAAGCTCCCTACATGGATGGAAGATATTGTATATAAATAAATAAATAAATAAATCAAAAAATCTATAAAAATATTCCATTACTTAAAAAAGGTGTGAATTCTGATATAACTTTAGGACAAAAATATTACCTTCTTTTCAACTACACTTGTGACTATTGTGGGCAAAAATGAGTTGATTAATATTTTGTTGGCTGTGTATGGAGAATGATAAAAATAATCGGAGAATTTACTTATTCAGTAATTTAAAAAGAAACAAAACAACTATTAACTTGGATAAGAAGTTTCACCTGGATAGTCACTAACTTCTTTATTGTCTTTTCGCTTGTCTTTTTGCTTTTGTGTGCATTAGTTTTACTATCTTTTTACTTTTGTAAAACGTTTGTAGGTATTGTTGCTGTAAACCCTCACGAGACTACAACTCGTCCACTAGGGACACCTAAGGGTTTAAAGGCTGGTTGCATACGCTAAATGCAACCGTGATCCCTACGAAAGTGGCTTAGCTTAATTTTATTTTAAAGTTTTTATGTTATTTTATTTTGTTGTTTTGCTCGAGGACTAGCAAAATATTAGGTTTGGGGATGTGATGAGTGGTAAATGTATCATTATTTTCCACTCATTTGACCTAATATTTTGTATAGTTTCCTGAGCTATTGTGAATATTTTGATGTATTTTGTGTTATTTTGTAGATAAATAAAGTTTCAGAACTCTCTGGAGGTGATTCGGGACCAAAATAATGAAAAACGGGCAAAAGGACAAAATGGTCATTTAGTGCGTCGCAACGCGCAGCCTACGTCGCGACCGCTAATGAGCGCCAAATATACTAACATGCGTCGGCCACATGTCAACATCACAGCCGATCATGCTAACATGCGCTGTGCCACGTGTCATCATCACATGCTGCCGACAATCGCCATCGCCACGTGTCGTCCACATCAGTCACATGCCGAGTCAACATGACACGTGTCAGTCATGTCATCATCAGCCAATCATCTCGTGACACATGTCACAATCATACAGTGCCAACAATCAACATCGCCACGTGTTGCCACGTTATCGCCACGTCAGCACAACTATTGAGTTAATCATCCAAAATGCCACATCAGCAGATAAGGGAATCAAAGCAACCAATCAGCATGTGCCACGTCATCGCGTCACGATGCAAGAGCAATGCCACGCGTCGCGACTCGAGAGGCTTACTGATGCCTATAAATTCAGCTCGAAATTTCAGTTTCAGATGTACCTTCCCCTTTGAATTCTCTGATATTAATAAGGAGTTTGTATCTAGTTTGTTTTAATTTCAGTTTTGTAATTAATTTTATTTACTTTTTGTAATAGTAATTTACTTTCTTTACTTTTTCAATTTTTACTATTAAGCAATGTGGAGGTAACTTCCCTATGCTAGGGTGAAAGGTAAAACTTTTATTATTTCTATTTAGATTAATCTCCCTTAATTATAATATAATAACTATTTAAAACTTGACTTAATGAGGATACCGCTATATTGGCCGGTTGGTAATTGATATTAAATTGGTTTTAACCTGACTAAGCAAGGATACCGCATGGTTGGTCGGTTGGTAATTAATTATTAATTTGACTTAATCAGGTTACCGCCTATATGACTGGTTGGTAATATCACACAAGTTAATATATTATATTAAGGGAGATATTTGAAATCGTAGTAATAAAATTAGATCCTTTAACCCTAGTATTTTCTTTAGTTGTACTTTTTCCTTTTTAATTCCCAACATTTACTTTTCAGCATTTCAATTTATCTCTTTTATTTTTAAGTTTTTACTAGTTGTAAATATGAGTCGTAGCTAAGCCCGTTATCTGGGGTTGTTATGAATTCCAATATCACCGGTTTATAAGGGGTTATTTTATAGTTTGGGTAATATAAAGGTTTACTTATTAAGTTTTAAGCTTAATGCTTCTTGTTAACTGGCCATTAATAAGATTGATTTGGTAAACTTAAAATAAACTTGACAAAGGAATTTTAGGTTTCAGCCTTAGACTTAATAGCCCACGATCTTCCTTGAGGATAGATAACCCTTTAATAAATTTCCTTACAGGATAGACATA
This sequence comes from Zanthoxylum bungeanum, assembly GCA_019454045.1. NCBI lineage: Eukaryota > Viridiplantae > Streptophyta > Magnoliopsida > Sapindales > Rutaceae > Zanthoxylum > Zanthoxylum bungeanum. The sequence continues at coordinate 115,931 of SKCR01005181.1, read as the reverse complement.
TACCTGTTGGGCGGGGGTAACCACAATTAGAACTTAATCTTAATGAATTCAGGTAATTTGATTGATATAGACATATGATTTAATTGGATTACACTGGGTATATACATCTGACCATCGACAGAGGCTTTTGCAGAATTTTATGTTCCATGTTAGTAAACCAATATATTACACAAACATGAAATAACCACTTCATCTTCTAAAAAGATATTGGAAGAAATCACAACCCTGGATAGTTTCTTATTAAGTCACCATTCCAATTAAACAATCAATCCAATAGATATTAGTAATCATTTGACCTCATAAAATTAATAACTTAGGTATTAAGTCTACGTGGGATCGATACTTTTTATACTACTTGAACGATACGTGCGCTTGCATTTTACGCGTGTGATTACGCGCCAGTCATTCCCAAACCAATTGGTTTTACGGTGCTAGATGTTAAAACACCCCTACAGACTTAATTACTCGGATCTCAGACGTTTTTTTTTTTAATTTTTTGTGTTCCATCGCTTTTTTTTTAGATGATTCCTCCAATTAAACTAGAGCACTGAATATTATAAACTTTTCAATTACAACTCATGGCTGTATGTTGATAATACATGTCAACTGAGCATATGAAGATCCATTTTAATTAGTTTTATAGAGAATTCACAAATTAAATAATTCATAATGAAATAAATAAAAATTAACTTGTTACGAAATATGCTGAGATACGTCTCAGAAGTAAAAATTCCTTACAAGTTATCTAAAACCAATTTCACCTGGTTTAGTCAGTTAAAAATATAAAAGCACAAAATATTTTTTTAATTTTTTTCTAAATTTTATTTTTATTTTTTGAATTTTTTGACTAAAAATCAAATAAAAATAACAAAATAACACAAGATATTAGTCAACTATTCCCCTCCCCCAAACCTAATTGAGACATTATCCCTAATGTCTTAAAAGTAGAAGAAGAGTTTAGAAAACAATACCTGATTAGCTGAAATTCTACATCTAAAATGAAAATTAAAGGTTAAGATCCAGATTTATCCGACGATTCTTACCACGATCATTATCGGACCAGTTTATCTTGGAAATGATAGGGTCAATTTGTGGTTCAAAGGCTAAGATTTGGTCAATTAAATCATTGGCAGTTCTGGCAGTAAAAAGGATTTCTTTTACAGGTTTTGACACGAATCCATTTCTCCGGGCATCATCAAGAAACACACAAAGAAAATCATAAAATCCATAAGAATTAAACAGTCCAATCGGTTTCTGGTGTATGTTCAAGTTCGCCCAAGATAGTACTGTAAAAATTTCCTCCATCGTGCCCAAGCCACTTGGCAAAGCAATAAAAGTATCAACATGATTAATCATTTCTATTACCCGTTTAGACATACCTGGCATAATAAGTTCCTCTCCGTTTGATGGTCTTATAAGATTCACCTCTGCCAAGGGTTTTAGGATGATTCCTAAGACTTGACTACCTCTTTCCTGTACAGCCCTTGAAACGATTCCCATTAGTCCAAGATTGCCACCGCCATATACTAAGTGCATATTCCTTTCAGCTATGACTCTACCCAATTCATGTGTTGTCTCAATGAACTATGGCTTAGAACCAACACTAGTACCGTAAAACACAAAGATATTTACAACTCGTCTTCTTGAAGTTGCTTCCATTTTTTTTTATATATATTTATTTCACAACTCTGGATGTCTTCAACAGTGCAATGATGATTTGAATTTTATAGCACCTGAAAAAGGGTGAGTAATAATAACACTGGTACCTGCCAAATGACAATTATTAGCTAAACAGTAAAATATATCATGAAAGTCAAAAAGTCTGGATCCTGTCGGAGAAAATAATAGAAAATAACAAAACAAATCACAATTATTAGTTAAAGACAAAAAGAAAATAATATTTACAGGAAGTAACGGCTTGAATGACGTCTATACGTCAGAGACAAGTTTCCTATCCAATTTTCTTATAAATTGGCAAACAAGGTCTTTTATAGTCAAATTCTCGAGACTTAAATGTTGTCTTTCTTTTCGAAATTGTATATATAACATGTGAATTGCGTGATGCACATATCCGTTGGAATGTGTCTCAAGAGTCTTAGATATGTCATCCAAAGACTCCTTACTCTAGCCATCCCTAATGAAAATAATTTTATCTTCATGGTTATCAGACACCATTCCTAAAGAACGACAACAAGTATTACATGTTAGGCGTGCACATTTATAGCAAACACCCATTCTTTTAGCTCTTCTCTTTTTAGCATAGGTGCTACTTCCTAAACTAGGCATATACGATACAAAAGAGTCGGAAGACTCACCTGCCAATCAGACTCGTGCTTCAATAATCAAATGAACGTCAGTAGGAATACCTTTGATCATCAAAAGTCTCATTCGTTCCAAGAGGGCTTTATAGACTTTCATCAGAGAGTTTTGAGGGAGAGAAGGAAATTGCTTGTGAAGATTTACGAGAACGTCTTCCATCCTAAAATAACTTTACCTGCAAAAATTAAACACACAAAAATAAAACACACCAAATCTGAATATATACATAAATTGCATGGGTTGCCTCACTGCTAGCGCTAAGTTTAACGTCGTCAGCTAGACATGACTGCCCGAACGTTAGGCTGGATCTGAAAGTGTGACACTTTCTTTTTGTCATTCAAATGATTCTCCCCAATAGTGCTTGACACGCTGGATGTTTACCCTAAATGTATTGTTGGATTTGGGGTTGTATATCTCAACAACTCCGTAAGGTAACACTTGAGTAATCACAAATGGACCTGACCACTTTGATTTCAGCTTTCTAGGGAAAATTTTTAACCGTGAATCGTATAATAACACCTGCTGCCCTAGCTCAAGTTATCTGCGCACTATTTTTTTATCATGCCATTTCTTCGTCTTTTCTTTGTATAGTTTGGCATTCTCATAAGCATGTAGGCGAAATTCATCTAATTCGTTGAGTTGGTGGAGCCATTTTTCTCCTACTGCTTGTAGATCAAGATTTAACTTCTTCAGTGCCCAATACGCTTTGTGTTCAAGCTCCACTGGCAGATGGCATGCTTTCCCAAACTCCATTTGATATGGGGACATATCGATGGGTGTCTTGTAAGCTGTCCAGTAGGCGCATAATGCGTCATCCAGTTTTTCAGACCAGTCCTTCTATGTTGATCCAACGGTTCTCTCCAAGATTCTTTTGATCTCCCTGTTTGAAACTTCAACCTGTCCATTTGATTGCGGATGGTAGGCAAGGGCAACTTTATAAGTAACTCCGTATTTGGATAAGAGTGCATCAAAGTATCTTGTTGCAGATATATGTGCCTCAATCACTGATAATGCCCGAGGTGTTCTGAAATGAGTGAAAATATTATTTTTAAGGAATTTTATCACCACTCTTGAATCATTTGATGACAATGTAATTACTTCAACCTATTTGGAGACGTAGTCTACTGCAACTAGTATGTACAGGTTTCCGAATGATGGAACAAAGGGTCCCATAAAATCAATCCCCCATACATCAAATATCTCAACTTCCAGAATATTTTACAGAGGTCCTTCATTTCTCCTCGAAATATTTCTCATTCTCTGGCACCTGTCATATTGAAGAGCAAATAAATAAGCATCTTTAAATAGAGTGGGCCAGAACAAACCTGATTGTAAGACTTTGGCTGCAATTTTAGTCTCGTAGAAGTGTCTGCCGTATGGTGATGAATGACAATACTGCAGAACACTATTGACCTCATTCTGTGGAACACAATGTCTCAGTAATTGATCAACACAATGTTTAAACAGGTACGACTCATCCCAAACATAGTGCTTGACATCTTTGAAGAACTTCTTTCGTTGCTAATGTGTCCATTCTAATGGCCATTTTCCCGATACTATGTAGTTTACATAGTCAGCATACCAAGGGACATCGTGTTGTTTCATGGCAAACCACTGTTCATCTGGAAAATTTTCTTTGATTGTCAATTCGTTGCCAGCTGTTTCTCCATTCTCGAGCCTCGATAAGGGATCTGGCACTTGGTTTTCTATCAATTTCCTGTCTCGGATCTCCATGTCAAATTCTTGCAGTAGAAGCACCCAACAGATCAATCTGGGCTTAACATCTTTCTTCGTGATCAGATATTTGATTGATGAATGATTTGTGTAGACCACCACTTTGGGACCCAGCAGATATGAGCATAATTTATCAAAAGCAAACACAACTGCAAGCAATTATTTTTCAGTGGTTGTGTAGTTGAGTTGAGCTTTATTCAGAGTTCTGCTGGAGTAGTAAATGGTATGGAAAATTTTTACTTTACGTTGTCCCAAAACTGCTCCTACAGCAAAATCACTAACATCGCACATCACTTCAAATGGAAGGGTCCAGTCTGGTGCTACTATGATGAGGGCAGAGACCAGCTTCTGTTTTAAAATCTCAAAAGCTTCGTGGCATTTTTTGGTGAAGTTGAAAGGTACATATTTCTCTAGAAGGTTGCACATAGGTTTAGCAATCTTGGAGAAGTCTTTGATAAATCTCCTATAAAAGCCTGCATGTCTGAGAAATCTTTGAATCCCTTTGACGGTTGTTAGTGGAGGTAGTTTTTCAATTGTCTCAATCTTTGCTTTATCTACCTTGATTCCCTTTAGTGAGATCCGATGTCCCAAGACAATACCTTTCTGTACCATGAAGTGGCATTTCTCCCAGTTGAGTACCAAGTTGGTATCTTCTCACCTTTGTAACACCTTTTCCAGATTTTGCAAGCAGTGGTTGAACGAGTCTCCAAACACAGAGAAATCATCCATGAAAACCCCCATGCTTTGTTCTAGCATATCTGAGAAGATGGCCATCCTGCAATGTTGAAATGTGGTAGGAGCATTACATAGTCCAAATGGCATCCTGCGGAAAGCAAAAGTACCATACGAACATGTAAAAGTTGTTTTCTCCTCATCTTCTGGGGCGATGGCATTCTGATTGTACCCGAGTATCCTTATAGAAAACAATAGAACTCATGTCCCACCAATCTGTCTAACATCTGGTCAATGAATGTCATCATAAAATGATCTTCCTTGTTGCTTTGTTCAGCTTCCTGCAGTCCATGCATACTCGCTATCTAGTCACCGTTCTTGTTGGAATCAACTCGTTCTTTTCATTTGTGACTACAGTTATTCCTCATTTCTTTGGCACACATTGCATAGGACTCTCCCACATGCTGTTAGATATGGGATAGATGATGCCGACAACCAACCATTTGATAATTTCTTTCTTCACAATCTCATTCATGATTGGATTTAGTCTCCGTTAATGCTCCACTATGGCTTTGTACTCGTCGTTCATCAAAATTTTATGTATGCAAAATGATGGACTAATATCTCGAATGTCTGCTATAGTCCATCCAATGCTTTCTTCTGTTCTCGTAACACTCTCAGCAATTTATCTTCCTCCTCCAATGTTAGCGAAGAAGAAATAATCATAGGTAATTCAGAAGAGTTTCCTAAGAATGCATACCTGAGATGGCTCGGAAGTAGCTTCAGTTCCAGCTGCAGTGGTTCTTCAATCGAAGGCTTGATTCGCTCATTTTTTGGTAGTCCCAAACTTTCCACTTGTGGTGTTCAATTAAAGCGAAAGGGTCTGTCAAAATAGTTGATACATTCCAGAATTTCTTCATCTAGCTCGTTTTCAGTCATGTTAGTGATGCAAGCTTCAATTTTATCCGTAGGGAGTGACATTGCATCAGTATCCTGGATGATACTATCTACAACATCAATTCTGAAACATTCATCCTCCTTTTCATCACTTGAGAATTTCATGGCTTTGAAAACATTAAAGGTAACTTCTTTGTCCTGTACTTTCATGGTTATTTCTCCTTTTTGTACATCAATAACAGTTCGACCTGTAGCCAGGAATGGTCTTCCGAGGATGATAGGTACATATTTGTCTTATTCCATGTCAAGGATAATGAAATATGCTCGGAGAATGAGCTTGTCGACTTTGACCATCACATCTTCAACTACACCTCTCGAAAATGCGAGCGTTCTATCAGTAAGTTGTAGAGAGACTAAGGAGGGCATTGCTTCTCCAATCTACAGTTTCCTGTAAATCAAAAGACATCAAATTAGCACTAGCACCTAGATCACACAAAGCTTTACCGATGTAATGTTTTCCTATGGTGCATGAGACGATGAAACTGCCAGGATCTTTCAACTTTGGGGGAAGTTTCCTCTGAATGATGGCGCTGGATTCTTCTGTCAATGATATTGTCTCGTAATCTCCCAATCTCAATTTTCATGACAAAATGTCTTTCATGAATTTGACATAGCTGGGCATTTATTCCAACACTTCTGCAAATGGAATGTTGATATGTAGCTTTTTGAAGACCTCCAAGAATCGAGCAAACTGCTTGTCTAGTTTGTTTTTTAGAGACGGTGTGGAAAAGGTGGAGGTGAAGTGAATCTTTCTTGATCATTTTCCTTTACTTTTTTTCCTCCATATGTGGCTCTGTTTCTTTTGGAACTTCCTCAGTGGATGCCTTGATTCCAACATCTTTGTTGATTTCAGTACCGTTTTTCAAAGTAATGGCTTCACATTGCTCATTCCCTCGGTTTCTTGGATTTGGTTCTGTATTGCTAGGAAGATTTCCTGGCGGTCTGTAACTCTAAGCATTGGCCAGTTGTCCTATTTGATTTTCCAGTGCCTTTATAGAAGCTGATTGGCTTTGAAACATAGCATCGTATGTTGTTTGTTACTTTTTGAACATCTCTGCAATAGTGCAATCTATTCTTTTATATATGGTTATTACTCATACTCCTGACCTTTATTTTGTTGTTGGAATCCGAGTGGTGTTGGTTATTATCTAGGTCCCAAGATCAAACAAGACATGAAATACATGTGTGAATACATCAATGGAGGTAGCGGAATACTCACATCGATCGGTTGAGTCGATTTGGAGACGAACAAAGCCCAAAATGCTCACTGCCAAGGGCGCCAAAACTTGCAGTTCACTGCCTCCAAAAACAGAATTTTGAGTGACGAAACGGAGCTCCAAGCCTCGTCCGACGGATCCCGGCTCATGGGTGAACCTCCCTACCACCTTCGCAAGTCTCGTAATGTGCTAGCACTTGCGGTTTTTGCCACAAAAACCCAACTCTTGCTTCCCATTGCTCACGCCATTTTGCTTCCAAAACCAGTGAGTATTTGTCACTTTGGGCGTGACTAGAAGGAGAGAAATGAGAGAGAAGAAATTGTGTATTGTGTTGGTAAAGCATTTTCCAAAAATGCCTTTATATATTTTCCAAAAAATATACTAAAAACAATTACTTAATTGATTAAATAAAACCAAAAGTAAATGCTTTTCCCTCCAAACACTATTACACCTACTTACATCAACTATTCATTTCACTTTATTAAAGTAACTTGATGTAAGTCTTTCAATCAATCAACTCAATCACATCAATCAATCACATTACTCAAAGTGACATTTGATTTGACGCTTGATGTGACGAATGATTTGACGCTTGATGTGACTTGCGTCACCGCACTCGAATTCAAAATATGAACGCGCTCGCAATCACACTCGGGCTCGGGTTCGTTAATTCCAAATTAACGATTTTTCCGTCACGACGCAATTAAATGATTATGCCTAGCGAATTCACTATTCACGTCGCTAACGAATTAATTCTAAATTAATTCGTTTGCCCGAATTAAAATCTAATTTTAATTCCGCGTCGAAATCTAATTTCATTTAATATATCGAATATATTAATTTACCGATTATTTCCGAATTAATCGTTATCTCTCTCTAGACGATATTTTATCCTAGATAAAATATCTCCGTAATTAATCCTAGATTAATTTTCTCTCTCTTCTATATAATCCCAGATTATTTAAGAGTACGAGTTATGCGTCATCGGTGGATTATCGGGAAGCGACCCATGAGATCCCCGGATAAGTTGGCAGTAAAAGCGGTCGTCGGAGTATCCGAATCACGTACGTACCAAGTACTACGTTCTACCGATTTACTAGACAAGGTCGACTCCTAGCAAAGCACCAAGTCTACCCAATTCTCCGGACATATCCATTTAAGAATATTAAGATCTGTATCAAGCGTAGTATACCATTATATTGTGTATATCGGCCCAGTATCGAATAGTCACGTGCTAGGGCTGGGGTTGGATAAGTGTCTACCCCGTCCGAAGCACATATCGGATGTCTGGTAACATAGTCTCTATAATCGGATATTCATGACCTGGTCACAATATCCCGATTGGTTGCGCAACACTCAAGAGCACTAGTACCGTATCCTGCGTGACATCATCTCCACTATGACTGAAGTGATACTTCCGTCTTGACATCACACCCAATACACTACGACTCTCTGATAAACCCAGAAGTGGTGTACGCAGAACCGGTTACAGCCCTGTACCACCAAGACCAAAGTTTACCGATTATCGCAAGTATTAGCGATGCAAGTCTCAGGTTAAGACTATACACACCTACCTTGATTTCGGCCTCCCATAGACACATAGTCATAATACCAATGGGATTCCGAGGGGTCTATCCAGAGCGAAGCTGTTTCCCGTACCATCGGTGAAACACGACCTCCTATCGCACTTGCATAAGTATCCAATACTTATATATATGAGAACTATGCCGTTGTGCCCTCACAACACACACAAGTGCAATACTAGCCTATTCCGCATTATCGATGTCCAGTCTCGATAATACTCAGCTAGGGATATTTAATGATTAATCCTTCGGGGACTGATACTGTCTCATATCATTCTCAGTCCAGGAACTAATCATAGGGACCTCTCTTTATTTATATATCTATAGTGATCTAATCACAAATGATGAGAGTGCAATTTCCTTGTCACATAGTTAATTTGCTACAACAACACAATGATCTGTGCAAATAGTGACGCTATGGGTCATTTTGTCCAACAATCTCCCACTTGGCACATAGCCAGTCACTGAAGTGTCCCACACCCGAACTATGTACGGTTCGCTCAAATTGCTGAGAAAAGATTTTTGTCAGCGGATTTGTTTGATTATCGTTTGACGCGATTTATAAGATCATCACATCGCCACGATGTATGATCCGAACGAATCAGATGATATAGAAGTATATATCTGGATTGTCGATGAGACCTTCAAATCCTTAGCTTGTGCTGACGCCTAGCTCAGCTGCTAACAGAACTATATCTAATCTAATTAGATTTATTTTCGATCCAAATGGCTTCTTTTGCTGCCTCAACTGCAGCAATAATCCGCATTTGTTGTTTGTTCGGTAACAGTTATCTTGTTCGGAATATTTCCAGCTCACTGTCCTGTTATTCAAACTTTATAGTACCCCAGTATTTAATTGTTTTGAAACTTGCAGTGGTGATCCCAGTCACTTCAAGTTCTCATTCTCCATAGTTTAAGACAACATCTTTAGTTCTCTCAGATACTAACAGATGTTCTTAATCTTCAATCCAGTGACTATCACTTGGATTGACCTGATCGTGACTCCATATGCTCGAAGCGTATGAGACACCCTATCAAGTACATTTTAAATGTACAATTTCCCAGAGAGTGTTAACAACTCCAAATCTATCCCAGTAGATCTTTATTCCTCGAATAAAGGTTGTTACTCCCAGAATTCTTTGGAGAATTTCTATTGAAAGAATATCTATGAAAGCTAAGCTTTCACCAATTGCTTTATTGGGAATTTCACTGTCAGTGCGCTCTCCCACTAACCTCCTTATATACACAAGAATTATTTCGTTTTGAGTCAAATCATAAACCATTATGATTATTTCAAAACGACAGTTCCAAGAACCTTATGCTTGCATTAATCCAAACATGGATCGAATAACTCGCAAACCTTGTTTGTCGGTTAAACAAAATCGTCAGGATGTTGTAAGCATCCTCCAAAAGGTTTCCTTTTTAGGAAAGCGATTTTGATCTATAACTGACACATTTCATAAATGAAATATGCAGTTATCAACAAGCATCTTCAAAATGGATTTACCATGGCAACAGGTAAAAGGTCGAACCGTTATTAACACAATGTTGATAACGATACCTTTCCGTCAAAAGCCCAGCTTTGTACGTTGGTATGTTGCCTTCCATGTATGTCTTCCTTGAAGACGTTTATAGTACCAATAGGCACAATGCCTTGCGGTACAACAACTAGTATCCAAAATAGTTGTTATACATGGAATCCATTTCGGACTCATGGCACTTTGCCATAATAGGGAGTCGATACCTCGTATCACTTCCTCAAAACGTAGTTGGTGGATATACCTTCATAAGATTGACATCTTTATGAGGTTAGATCAGAAACCCATACCCTAGGTTGTTTTCTGACTCTATCCGATCTACTCAGTTCTTGTGTATTCGAAGATTAATGGTACAGATTCATCATTGATGAACTATTTGTGTTCCATTAAAGACTTCGTGCCTTGAACAGTATTACTCCGATTTTCATCGAGTATCACTATCCTCCCACTGACCACTGCATATCGGTATTCTTCTCAGGAAAAATGCATGGTGAGCAACAATCATATTGTTCTCTTGTGAGATTTACAAGTACTACTTAAGGTTTCCCTTAGGATAACCTATATTGGCACTTATCCAATTTGGGTCCTTAGTTTGGTATCATCCAAACATTATGCCTGGCATACCCAAATTATCAGGAATGAGAAACCCCGTTTCTTTCCTGTTCATATCCTATATGATATCTGTCAAACAGATTTATATGGAACCTTATTCTAAATAAGTTTTGCACTGTTAATACATGTCCTATTGAAGGAAACAGTAGCTCAGAGCGACTCGTGATAAACCTTATCATGTCCAACAAAATTCGGTTTTTAGTTCGGACACACCGTCTAACTGACGTGTCTCGAGAGGAGTCCTCATTTGAAAGAATACCGTACTCTTTCATGTACGTATGAAACTTACTGCTTAAGTATTTTCCATTACGGTCTTAGCGTGGCAGAATAATACTATAGCCGATCTGTTTATTTACTTCGTGTCGAAACTTCAAAAGTTTCCGATCTGTGTTCTTCAAAAGAAAACACATAACCATAACGTGATGCTACATCCGTCAAGGTCACGAAATATTCATGTTCACATCTAGTCTAGCTAGATATGGGCCCACTTACTTCACCATGAATAGGGCTAACAGATCGGTGGCCCTTTTACTATTACCAAGTAAATAGTATTTTAGGTACTTTACCTAATAAACTAGATTCGCAGACCTTATTTGAATAGTCAAATCAGTCCTAGTACCCACTCTTCAAAAGTGTGGATATACGAGTCTCGTTTAATTGTGTCCTAGACAACAATGCCACAAATAAGTCTCTATTGATCAAATCAATTTGAGCTATTTATTTGTCATTTTTATATGTTTGAGATTTTATTATATTCAAAATATAAATTCTGTTATTCACATCTAATGTGTTTATCTCAGTATCATCTTTATATAATAAAACACTTAGTGTTCTAGAATATAAAGGTTTATCCGCAACGGATTAAACACTGATATAGAGATAATGTCTCTAGTCAAACTAGTTACATTATAACAGTTCCTAATTTAAGTACATACCCGAAGGGTAGTTCCTAAACTTAGGTATCTACGGTCGAAACAGCGACTTTCGTCCCGTTTCCGATTCACAGAGAAATCTCTGCTTGAAGTCAGTATCCAGCTCATAGCGGATTCTGAACATCAATACATATATTTAATGTACCACACTAAGTATTTAAAATCAATTTCAATACTAGTAGTGAACATAACTTTGACAAATATTTCAAAGTCAGAGCCTCGCCCTTTCTTTAATTCCTTCGTGTCTTCCATATCCAAATGGTAGTCACTTTGGGATATGTCAATTATCTTTTCAATATTTCGCAAACCTTTGGCCAAGCCTTGGGTTTCAGAATATCGAAACGATGTGCACCTTGTGCAACACGCCCAATTGCAAACTTTGACTTTTCACCTCTAGAATAGTCAAATCAATTCTCTAAGAATTATTAATTGCAATTTAATACTTTTAAATCTAAAGATAGATTTATGATAAGTATATTAATTAAGCACTAAAGTCATCATCACATAAATCTTCCAAAGATTTTATGCTCTACTTATTTGCTTAATTATGGCCTAGATATAACAAGTTATTTTATCCAATAAAGTAACCTATTATGAATTCCCAATGAAAATTAAATCATTTAAAACATTTAATCCAAGGATTATATATTTTAATATTCAACTTTTCAATTCTTTCTTGATTTCAATAGTCCAACTATTTAATCAATTTTAATAAGGTACTATTTATTATAATGATTATAATAATCCAATTATTTAATCAACTATAATTTTAATATTGATTACTATAATTTAATTATAAAATCAACTATCATTTTAATTCAATTATATATTGATTATATAATCCAATTATAAAATCAACTATATATTGAATGAGTTTGTATATAGTCCAACTATATATATTTTTAAAACAACATAAAAATATTCCAACTAATACTTTTGATTAATATGACGAGTAAAATATAGATGAGCGCGTTTAGCGAGTATTCGAACGAATGTTGCAAATTCAATGCTTGCCTCCCACTATTTTTCGTCGAGCCTCTAACCCTCTGTCGAGTACTCGGGAAACCGTGTTTCCTAGTGGGCTAGGATCCCGTTAAATATCACACAATCTTGACTTTGGCCAACAAATTGTATGATAATTTACTAGGTAGATCTCGAAGATCAATTGGATCTCATCCAACTCCTAGATCCAGTAGGTGGACATCCAAGTCCCAAACATATATCTTATATATGTCTATACATCGAATGTATACCCTAACCTTTTTCCTCTGAATCAACTAGCCTTGGCTTTGGCACAACAAACCTAGTGATCCCAGTCAAGCGCGGACCCATTGACATGGAAGCTTCGTAATCAATGTCAATGGACAAGAAGTGGTCTTGACTTTGGCCAACAAACCACAACTTGGACACGACACCGATATGGAACAAAGCCTCGTGATTAAAACACATCTTCGACGGAAAAGGGCTTGACTTTGGCCAACAACCCCTGCCAATCTTGGATCTTGAGTAAGAATCACTCAATGGAAGGAAAATAAACGCTTGATATTTGACGAGGGCTTTTCGCGTGCAAATTGGCTACCAATTTAATTATCTTTGTTAAGGTCTCATCATCATACACCCTTAAACATGCATTCTAAATACATAATAAAGCGCATATGAAAATAAATAATAATGATATGCGGATGGATACTTACACATTGATCCTAGATCAATCTATCTCTCCCTTTCTCACTCAAGCTAGCACTTGTATTACTTCTACCCGTTACACTACACTTCTAAAGAAACCTCATTTACATTGAGGGGAATAGGTGAGAAGAGAATACAAAGAGAATGAAGGTGATAAGGCTGGACACGCAGGTCCAATTTAATAAATCGAATTTATTACAATAATTTCTAAAATTGCCCCACCCGACTAATATCCATCCGATATACATTATTCATACAACACAACCACGTATTCACACACATAAGCATGCTATCAATCAATCTAATCAAATTAATTAATCTAATAATTAAGTGATCATCCAATGTTCAAACAACGATTTGATTTTGTTCGAGTCAAACTCGTTTTTGTGAATAAGTACTTAAAGTACGAATTCATGAATTAAATTAAACTACATCATTAAATCAAATTTAATATGTATTTAATACTAATTCACTATTCAATTCCAAATTAAATATTACACTTTTATTTAATAAACCTTTTCGACTTAAATTCCAAATTTAATCGCTACGGGTCTCAAAGCCCCGAATGACGTCCAACGTCAATTCAATTCAAGTCCAATGGGCTTTCAATTAATTTCTTTAAGGCATGGGCTTCGGCAACCAAAGCCCAATCAAGGAGTAACCCCATAAGCCTAGAAATCAATTTAGGCCCATTAGGCCCAATTGAACTTTAAAGGTTCATTAGTCGCATTTGGGCTTAACGGAAGTGGTTTTGGGTCCAATTGGATCCAATCCATTTGGCCTAAACCCAACTTGATAAAATCAAGCCCAATAAGCCAAGCCCAACATACAACAAAGTCCAATTTCCAAAATTAGGCCCAATAATTAAATTCAAAAAATCCATTTTTCCAATTTAATCATCCAAAGTACTATACATTCAACTTACCCAAATCACATTTCTAAAACAGAAATTAGTCCAATTAATCATGTTCATTATTATCATCACATCCAACACATTAATGAAAATCAAACCCACATTACATGCTTCTAAGTCTCGGCAAAGAAGGTAATTTTGTCCGATTTGAATTCAATCCGATTAATTACACAATCGACAACGTATTAACTTCCCGAATGATTTCATACACATTCAATGTTCAAAATCAAAAATCCAAGACATTAAAGGGCATACACATTCAGCCAACACAAGCAATTTGGGGATTTATGTTCAATTCAAAATTCAATCTAATTGACTTCAATTAACATCATCCAACATCATTACAACCCATCCAATGAATCAAAATGAAAAAATTCCAAATTTCCAAACATGCTTGAAGATTCGGCCAACATGAATAAATTGGGGAAAATTATTCCAAATTAATTTTCTTGAAATTGATCCAATCCAACTTCAATTAAAGATCATTTAAACATGCTCAATCAATCAATTTAACCAAATCATGCTCAAATCAAAATACCCAATTTTAAGCCCTACAATTTCATGCTTGAACCTATAGCTCTTGATGCCATTGTTGGTATTATCTAGGTCCCAAGATCAACAAGACATGAATACATGTGTGAATACATCAACGAGGTAGCGGAATACTCACATCGATCGGTTGAGTCGATTTGGAGACGAACAAAGCCCAAAATGCTCACTGCCAAGGGCGCAAAACCTGCAGTTCACTGTCTCCAAAAACAGAATTTTGAGTGACGAAACGGAGATCCAACCCTCGTCCGACGGATCCCGGCTCATGGGTGAACCTCCCTACCACCTTCGCAAGTCTCGTAGTGTGCTAGCACTTGCGGTTTTTGCCACAAAAACCCAACTCTTGCTTCCCATTGCTCACGCCATTTTGCTTCCAAAACAGTGAGTATTTCTCCTTTTGGGCGTGACTAGAAGGAGAGAATGAGAGAGAAGAAATTGTGTATTGTGTTGGTAAAGCATTTTCAAAAATGCCTTTATATATTTTCCAAAATATATACTAAAAATAATTACTTAATTGATTAAATAAAACCAAAAGTAAATGCTTTTCCCTCCAAACACTATTACACCTACTTACATCAACTATTCATTCACTTTTTAAAGTGACTTGATGTAAGTCTTTCAATCAATCAACTCAATCACATCATCAATCACATCACTCAAAGTGACATTTGATTTGACGCTTGATGTGACGAATGATTTGACACTTGATGTGACTTGCGTCGCCGCACTCGAATTCAAAATACGAATGCGCTCGCAATCACACTCGGCTCGGTTCGTTAATTCCAAATTAACGATTTTTCCGTCACGCCGTAATTAAATTATTACGCCTAGCGAATTCACTATTCACATCGCTAACGAAATAATTCTAAATTAATTCGTTTGCCCAAATTAAAATCTAATTTTAATTCCGCGTCGAAATCTAATTTCATTTAATATATCGAATATATTAATTTACCGATTAATTCCGAATTAATCGTTATCTCTCTCTAGACGATATTTTTATCCCAGAAAATATCTCCGTAATTAATCCTAGATTAATTTTCTCTCTCTTCTATATAATCCCAGATTATTTAAGAGTGAGAGTTATGCGTCATCGGTGGATTATCGGGAAGCGACCCATGGATCCCCGATAAGTTGGCAGTAAAAGCGGTCGTCGGAGTATCCGAATCAACGTACGTACCAAGTACTACGTTCTACTAACGATTTACTAGACAAGGTCGACTCCTAGCAAAGCACCAAGTCTACCCAATTCTCTGGACATATCCATTTAAGAATATTAAGATCTGTATCAAGCGTAGTATACCATTGTATTGTGTATATCGGCCCAGTATCGAATAGTCACGTGCTAGGGCTGGGGCTGGATAAGTGTCTACCCCGTCCGAAGCACATATCGGATGTCTGGTAACATAGTCTCTATAATCGGATATTCATGACCTGGTCACAATATCCCGATTGGTTGCGCAACACTCAAGAGCACTAGTACCGTATCCTACGTGACATCATCTCCACTATGACTGAAGTGATACTTCCGTCTTGACATCACACCCAATACACTACGACTCTCTGATAAACCCAGAAGTGGTGTACGCAGAACCGGTTACAAGCCCTGTACCACCAAGACCAAAGTCTACCGATTATCGCAAGTATTAGCGATGCAAGTCTCAGGTTAAGACTATACACACCACCTACCTTGATTTCGGCCTCCCATAGACATAGTCATAATACCAATGGGTTCCGAGGGGTCTATCCAGAGCGAAGCTGTTTCCCATACCATCGGTGAACACGACCTCCTATCGCACTTGCATAAGTATCCAATACTTATATATATGAGAACTATGCCGTTGTGCCCTTACAACACACACAAGTGCAATACTAGCCTATTCCGCATTATCGATGTCCAGTCTCGATAATACTCCGGCTAGGGATATTTAATGATTAATCCTTCGGGGACTGATACTGTCTCATATCATTCTCAGTCCAGGAACTAATCATAGGGACCTCTCTTTATTTATATATCTATGGTGATCTAATCACAAATGATGAGAGTGCAATTTCCTTGTCACATAGTTAATTTGCTACAACAACACAATGATCTGTGCAAATAGTGACGCTATGGGTCATTTTGTCCAACAAGTGGTGGATTGTTCTTTTGCCCTGACTTATTGCTCCATGCGAAATTGGATGATCCTCAACCATGGGTTATAGGTGTTGGAATATAGATTGTTCCACTGTCTGTTGAAATTATTGACATAATTCACCTTCTCATCATGTTGGTTTGTTTTTGGTGCTCCTCTATATGGTGAACTTGCGGATCCAATATTGCCTTGTATGCTAAGAGTTTCCATGAATTTTCATATCTGATCCAGCTTGGCATTCAATGATGTGTTAGCTCCAACTTCATAAATTCCTACGATTCTTTGAATAAGTGTTCTTTCTTTTAGCCACAAAGAATGTTGTTGGCCATTTCTTCAATCAAGTCCCAAGCATGATCTTCTCCTTTTGCCATAAAGCTCCTCTAGCCACAGCATCAATTGTGGTTCTCATCAGTCCAGAAAGTCCATTATAGAAAGTTTGGACTTGTAGCTACTTTGCAATCTCATGGTGAGGACAGTTTCTAAGCAAATCCTTGTACCTTTCCCAAGCTTTGCAGAGGGATTCGAGTCATGTTGTACAAATGATGTAATGTCATTCCTCAGCTTTGCAATTCTGGCTGGGGGAAAGTACTTTGCAAGGAATTTGGTGGCTAGAGTGTTCCAATTTGTCATGGAACCTCATGGTAGTGAATGTAGCCAAGCCTTAGCTATGTCTTTTAAGGAATATGAAAAACCTGCTGTTTCATTGCTTCTTTAGCTGCTCGGTTGTAATTGAAATTACCGCAAACTTCCATGAAGTTGCTGATGTAGGCATTAGGATCTTCAGTTGCATTCCTCCCAAACTGAACTGATTGTTGTATCATCTGGATGTATGTTTTGATGTCACACGCATTTGCTGGTAAGGGAGGAAGTACAATACATGAAATGAAGCCGTCAACCACCGGAATAGTTCTGTCTCAAATGGGAATTGGTGGTGCAACTTCTAAAGGTTCAGGTTCCATGTTGATCAGTGCTTATTCACCTTATCGCCTTCCCTTATCAACTGTCTGATGGTTCTTTCAATTTATGGGTCAAGCGGTTTGATTTCAAAGCCTCTGGTTCTTCTCATGTATTGTCTGAGAACCTGAAACAAAGAAAACAAAAACAATAAGTAAAAAGATTTTAGATACAAGTAACATATGTAACCCCAAAACTAATAGTGAAAGATAAATAAGTCCTTGGTATCGGCACCAAAAATCTACCCCGCATGTCGCGACTCAACCTTCCTTGCGCGTCGCGACGCCCTGATGATTAAACACGATGCTGACATATGGCGTCAGATGCGTGGCAGCTGAATTATTGGTTCCACATCGCGGCGCAGAATGCTTAGCACGTCGCGACGCGTGCACAATAATTATCGGTAGCATAAGATGATAACACGTATCTGACGCATGTTAGCGGTGCATGATAGCAGACGACGTATTTTAGCACGACCCATTTTTGCATATGATGTATTTTAGCAGGAAATTTGCATTTTTGCTATTTTTGTCAATTTTTTGCTGTTTTGGCCTCGATTTGATTCCAGAGAGTCCTGATTTTATTTATCTACAAAATACCACAAAACACATTAAAATATTCACAATACCCAGGAAACTATGCAAAATATTAAGTCAAAGGAGTGGGAAATTGTGAAATATTTACCACTCATCAGTTTCCTACATTCACAGCTTGGGTCAGGTCACCAGGTGCAAAGTAACCTTAATCTTATTATCAGGCCGGGTGCTTATACCTCTTAGGCAGGGCACCTGACTAGAGAAATATAAATCCCTTCAATACCCTTCTTCATATTCTGGCTTTTCTCGGGTCAATAAATCACCATTAACATATGTCCCCTAGTTCTCGGTATCAACGAGTCTGCGAGTTGGTGCTGGGAACTAAAATAAAAATGATGTGGATTGCCCCCAGTCCTCAGATCTGGATCTTGCTATCAACTAAAATGCACTCTACTCGGGTCATACAGTCACGGGGTTTTGTCTTGATGACGGTTGCTTCACTGAATGCCTCTCTCGGGCTCTTATACAACCCTTTAGGAACCGTGTTGCCATTATTGCCTTTTTAAATTCCCATCACAACACTTTAGGGCTCGCCCACTTCATCTCCCCAAGACGCTATGCGTCGTACTCCCGTGGCTTGCGCGTCAAAACCAAATGTAATTGGATAGTTGGATGTCGACTGGACAATCGCTCTAATCCCGTCCCCTATTGGAAATTCAACGGATGAGATTCCTGCTACACGTGGCGCTGATCCGAGTCATTTATCTTTAATCAAACGACTCGTATCTGCCGGATCTGCCTATAGAGGGGACCATTGTACACCATTTTACTCTTTTTAGCAAATTCATCTTCTCTAAAGAACTCTAAAACCCCTCTTGTTACCTGAAACTTTGGTCATTTGTCATTTTCCTCAACATCTCAAAATCTTCTTATGAGCCAAGCAAGTAAGTTCTTCTCTGAACCCTGCTCTTTACTCTATGTGTCTGTCATTTTATGTTGCTTGAATGTTTGCACATGCGTTCTGGTTTTCTGAGATTTTTGTGGTGATTATGGCATGAGGGTGGGTTTCTTTATGTGGATATATGTATGTTGTTTTCACACATGGGTGAGTATACTCTTCCTGGGTTCGTAGGTGATAAACAATAAATATATCAATATTTACCGCCCTTTTTACTTAATATTTTGTATAGTTTCTTGAGTTTTGTGAATATTTTGATGTGTTTTGTGTATTTTATAGATAAATAAGATTTTAGGACTTACTGGAATCAAATCAGGGACAAACAACAAAAAATAGATAAAAAGGGAAAAATTGGAATTATGTGTCGCGACACAACAACATTCTGCCTCGCGATCGTAAAATACGCCGGACACGTGTCAACATTAAAGAAACTTGCTATCATACGCACTTGCTAACATGCGCCTGCCACGTATCGACATCACTACAATCTTGCTATCATACGCCGGACATGTGTCATCATCCCATATTGCCGACACTACAAGTCATTACTTATGTCAGTGTCGCGACATGCACAACTTCACGCATCGTGACGACTAGCCAATAATTCTGCTGACAGCCACCTGTCATCATTTTAGCAAAAGTGCGTACACGTGTCATCAATCTGCGACGTGTCGCGACACGCAAGGGTTTTGCGTCGCGATGCATGGACTAAAATTTACCTATAAATTGAGGCCAAAATCAGAATTCTAATTCATACATTCTTCTGGGGATTTCCTTAAAAATACTAAGAAGATTGTATCTTATTTGTTTATTTATAGCTTTTTGTATTTAATTTTATTTTACACAATAGTTCTTTCTTTATTTTACTTTTCAGTATATTTTATTTTCCAGTATGAGGAGGTAACTCCCCTCTGCTGGGGTGAAGAATAAAGGTTATATTACTAATATTTAAATTAATCTCCGTTAATTATAATATATAAACTATTTTAAAACCTAACTTAATGGAATACCGCCTTTATAGTTGGTTGGACTTAATTAAATTGATTTTAACCTGACTAAATTGGATACCATCTTTATGGTCGGTTGGAATTAATCATAAACCTGACTTAATCAAGATACCACCTATATGGTCGGTTGGTAATGTCGTGCAAAGTTTATATATTATATTAAGGAGATATCTAAATTAGAAGTAATAAAAGTGAATCCTCTAACCCCAAACATTTTCTTTTATTGTTAATTTATCTTTTTAATTTCCAGCTTTTACTTTATGTCATTTACTTTATTTATGTCTTTAAAATTTCTAAATATGTGTGGTAACTAAACCCCGTATCTAGGGTTGTGATGAATTCCAATATCACCATTTTATAAGTGGTTGTTTTGTGTCTTTGGTAATATAAAGGTTTATTTATGAGTCTTACGCTTAATGCTTCTTGTTAACTGGCCATTAATAAGTTTGATTGGTAAACTTAAAATGAACTTGGAAAATGGATTTTAGGGAAAGGCGAGAAGGTCAAGAAGCTCTGATCAAATGGAACCTGAACCTTTGGAAGTTGCACCGCCAATTCCCATTCGAGATAGAACTATTCCGGTGGTTGACGGCTTCATTTAATGTATTGTACTTTCTCCCTTACCAGCAAATACGTGTGACATCAAAACATGCATTCAGATGATACAACAGTCAATTCAGTTTGAGGGGAATGAAACTGAAGATCCTAATGCCTATATCAGTAACTTTCTGGAAGTTTACGGCACATTCAATTACAATCGAGCGGCTGAAGAAGTAATGAAACTGTGTGTGTTTCCATATTTCTTGAAAGACAGAGCAAAGGCTTGGCTACATTCACTACCAGCAGGTTCCATCACAACTTGGGAACACTCTAGCCACCAAATTCCTTACAAAGTACTTCCCCCTAGCCAAAACTTTAAAACCGAGGAATGACATCACACCCTTTGTAACATGACTCAGAATCTCTCTGCGAAGCTTGGGAAAGATACAAGGAATTACTCCGAAAATGTCCTCACAATGAGATTGCAAAGTGACTATAAGTCCAAACCTTCTATAATGAACTTTCTGGACTAATGAGAACTACAATAGATGCTGCTGCTGGAGGAGCTTTAATGGAAAAAGGGGAAGATCAGGTCTGAGACCTAATTAAAGAAATGGCCAACAACAATTC
The DNA here is from genome assembly GCA_019454045.1 of Zanthoxylum bungeanum. Lineage (NCBI taxonomy): Eukaryota > Viridiplantae > Streptophyta > Magnoliopsida > Sapindales > Rutaceae > Zanthoxylum > Zanthoxylum bungeanum. Next base: position 94,459 of record SKCR01005181.1, on the reverse strand, counting down.
TTTGTGGCCAACAGAAAGAAGCATGATTCAATGAATTGCAGGAATCCACGAAGTCAGAGCCAACACAACAATGAATACCAAGCTGGAGCAGATGTGCAAATGCCTGAAAACACTTAGCACGCAAGTTGTAAACATCGTCGGTGTCATAAGTTCATTATACGGAGGAGCACCAGAGGCAAACCAACATGATGAGACAGTAAATTATGTCAATAATTTCAACAGACAGAGAAACAATCCATATTCCAATACCCATAACCCATGGTGGAGGAATCATCCCAATTTTACACGGAGCAACAATTTAGGGAAAAAGAACAATCCACCACCCGGATTCCAACATAAAAACAAAGGCTAGAAGTATAATAAAGAACCAGAAATAAAAGAATTGCTTGCAGAGATGTTCAAAAAGCAAGAAGCCAAATATGATGCTATGTTCAAGCCCAAGCATTATTCAATCAAAGCCAATCAACATCTATAAAGGAACTGAAAAATAAAATAGGACAACTGGCCAATGCTCAGAGCTACAGATTGCAAGTAAACCTTCATAGCAACACAAAACTAAATCCTAGGAACAGAGGGAATGAGCAATGTCAAGCCATTACTTTGAAAAGCGGTACTGAAATCAACAAAGATGTTGGAATCAAGGCATCCACTGAGGAAGTTCCAAAAGAATGCAGCGAAGTAGAACCACAGATGGAGGAAAAAGAGACAAAAGAAAATATCAAGAAAGATTCATTCATCCTCCACCATTTCCACAGCGTCTCCAGAAACATAAACTGGACAAGTAGTTTGCTCGATTTCTGGAGATCTTCAAAAAGCTACATATCAACATTCCATTTGCAGAAGTGTTGGAACAAATGCCCGGCTATGTCAAATTCATGAAAGATATTATTTCACGAAAGTGGAGATTGAGAGATTACGAGACAATAGCATTGACAGAAGAATGCAGTGCCATCATTCAGATGAAGCTTCCCCCAAAGTTGAAAGATCCTGGCAGTTTCACCATCCCTTGCACCATAGGAGAATATAACTTTGGCAAGGCTTTGTGTGATTTAGGTGCTAGTGTTAACTTAATGCATTTTTCCATTTACAGGAAACTGCAGCTTTGAGAAGCAATGCCCACCTCAGTCTCTTTGAAGCTTGCTGATAGAACGCTCACATTTCCGAGAGGTGTAGTGGAAGATGTATTGGTTAAAGTCGAAAATTTATTTTCCCTGCAGATTTCATTATCCTTGAAATTGAGGAAGACGAAGACGTGCCCATTATCCTCGAGAGACTATTCTTGGCTACAGGTCAAACCATTATTGAATTATAAAAATGATAACTAACCATGAGGGTACAAGACCAAGAAATAACATTCAATGTTTTCAAAGCCATGCAATTCCCAAATGACGAAAATAAGGAGGAATGTTTCAGACTTGATGTAATAATGGTATCATTCAGAACTCCGATGTATTGCTATTGGTTTCTATAATATGTCCCAAGGAAAGATTAAGCATTTGAAATACAACATTGATATATATAGAACTTTGAAGTATGGCGGAATCATACTTACAATGCTTTGTTGATGAAGAAAATCAAACCAAATGGAAGCTCCAGTGTTGGTTGATTCGGCCAAGAGGAGAAGAGGTGGAAAGCTCCAAGCTTTGTGAATTCCTTGCTCTATGATGGTTTCCCTATCACCTCTTTTGATCCCTTGTAAGGTGCTAGCCTTGCATGTGAGTAGATGTTCCAAACAACCCAATATCTTCAAGTTTTAGACAACCAAAATGAAGAAGATGGAGAGCAAAAACTGCATGCAGTTTTCGGCAATGTGAGAGAGAGAGAGAGAGAGAGAGTTTTGTTTTAATTGATTTTGTTACCAAAAATCAATTTATATTTATGCCATATGTTTATTAAATTAATAATAAAATTATGACACCAACCATGCAATGGCTTAGAGTGTCAAACACTCAAACTCCATGCAAAACAATTGAGTGTATTGTACACTATCACCATGCAATGCATCATCAATAAAATAATACATATAATGACATGTGTCATGTGGGCCCCACACGTTTCCAAATGAAAGTGGGCCCACGTGCACTCACGCGTTCGGGTTCGATATTTCCGAAATACCGAACTTACGTCGCGACGTTAATTAAATCGAATTTAAATAAATAATCGCGCCTAGCGAAATTATTATTTACGTCGCTAACGAATTAATTCTAAATTAACTCGTATGCCCGAATTAAAATCTAATTTTAATTTCGCGTCGAAATCGAATTTCGATTATTATATCGAATATAATAATTTTATCGATTAATTCCAAATTAATCGTTCTCTCTCTAAATAAGGCACTTTATCCGAGATAAAGTTTCTCCGTAATTAATCCAAGATTAATTAAGTCCGAATCAATATCATAGGTGAATCTTCAGGAAGCGACCCAAGAGATCTCCGGATATGTTGGCAGTAAATACGGTCGTCGGATAATCCGAACACGCACGTACCTCGTACTACGTCTTACCGATTCACAAGACAAGGTTGGCTTCTAGCAAAGCGCCATGCCTACCCAATTCTCCAGAAATATTCTTATAGGAATATAAGATCTATATCAAGCGTAGTATACCGTAGTATTGCGTACATCGATCCAGTATCGGATGATCACATGTTAGGCCTGGGGCTGGAGATGTGTCTGCCCCGTACGAAACATATATCGGACATCAAGCAACTAGTCTCTTTAAATCGGACAATCCTGACCTAGTCATATTGTCCCGACGGTTGCAACCTTTTATAGAGTACTAGTTCTGTGTCCTGCGTGATCATCACCTCCATATGTCTGAAGCGATACTTCCATCTTGACATCACATCCAGTACACTACGATTCTCGATAAACCCAGAAGAGGTGTACACAGAACCGGTTAAGGTCCCCAACCACCAAAACCAAAGTTTACCGATTGTCGCAAGTACTAGCGATGTAAGTCTCAGGTTAAGACCATATACACCTACCCTGATGCGGCCTCCCATAGACACGCAGACATACTACCAATGGGATTCCGCGGGGTCTATCCAGAGCGAAGCTGTTTTCCGTACCATCGGTAAAACACAACCTCCTATCGCACTTGCATAAGTATCCAATACTTAAATATATGAGAACTATGCCGTTGTGCCCTCACAACGTGCACAAGCGCAATACTAGTCTATTCCGCATTATCGATGTCCGATCTCGATAATACTCCGACTAGGGATATTTAATGATTAAACCTTTATGGATTGATACTGTCTCATATCATCTCAATCCAGTACTAATCATATGGACTTTCGCCATTTATATATCAAAGTAAATAATATTTACAAAATGGCAAAAGGCAATTTCATTATCACATAGTTAATTTTGTACAATAATACAATATCATTTACAAACAGTGACGCTATGGGACATAATGTCTAACAATCTCCCACTTGGCCTATAGCCAGTCACTCAAGCATCTAATACCCGAACTATGTATGTGTCGTTCAAAAACTTGCTGAAGAACAGCCTTCGTCAGCGGATCTGCAATGTTGTCATCTGATGTGACCTTCTCGACCTTTACATCGCCACGATGTATAATCTCCCGAATCAGATGGTAACGTCGAAGAACATGCTTGGACCGTTGATGAGACCTTGGTTCCTTAGCCTGTGCTATAGCCCCGTTATTGTCACAATACAATGGAACGGGCTCAGCTGCTAACGGAACTACTCCTAATCCGATTAGGAACTTTCGGATCCAAACTGCCTCCTTTGCTGCTTCAGATGCAGCGATGTACTCCGCTTCTGTTGTTGAATCGGCAACAGTATCTTGCTTGGAAGATTTCCAGCTCACTGCTCCGTTATTCAAACAAAAAATGTACCCGGATTGCGACTTGTAGTCATCCTTGTCGGTTGGAAACTTGCATCGGTATACCCAGATACCGCAAGTTCTCCACCTCCATAAATTAAGAAAGCATCCTTAGTTCGTTTAAGATACTTAAGGATATTCTTAACTGCTATCCAGTGACCTTCACCTGGATCGGCCTGATAGCGACTGCACATGCTCAAAGCATATGAGACATCAGGTCGTGTACATATCATGGCATACATGATCGATCCGACTGCCGAGGCGAACGGTATCCGACTCATGTTGTCTCTCTCTTCCTGAGTCTTAGGACACATGTCCTTAGACAGAGAGGTACCACGTACCATTGGAACCAATCCCCTCTTGGATTGTTCCATGTTGAATCGCTTCAACACTTTATCAATGTATGTACTCTGGGAGAGTCCAAGCAGCTTTCTAGATCTATCCCTGTAGATCTTTATTCCAAGAATAAAGGCTGCTTCTCCCAGATCTTTCATGGAGAATTTTAATGAAAGCCAAGCTTTCACCGACGTTAGCATGGGAATGTCATTGCCTATAAGCAATACGTCGTCGACATAAAGGACAATAAAAGTAAGTGCTCTCCCACTAACCTTCTTGTATACACAAGGGTCATCTGCGTTTTGCACGAAATCATATTCTTTATGATCTCATCAAAACGCTGATTCCATGACCGTGATGCTTGCTTCAATCCATAAATGGATCGATTTAACTTACAAACCTTGTTTGCAAGTCTGGTACGATAAAACCGTCAGGCTGTTGCATATAAACATCCTCCAAAAGGTTTCCGTTAAGGAAAGCGGTTTTAACGTCCATCTGCCATATCTCGTAGTCGAAATATGCAGCTATTGCAAGCATTATCCGAATGGATTTAATCATGGCAACGGGTGAGAAGGTTTCGTCATAATCAATACCATATTGTTGACGATACCCCTTCGCTACAAGCCTAGCTTTGTACGTTTGTACGTTGCCATCCATGTCGGTCTTCTTCTTGAAGATCCATCTGCATCCAATAGGCTTTACGCCTTCTGGTGCATCAACCAGTGTCCAAACTTGGTTGGCGTACATGGAATCCATCTCGGACTTCATGGCTTCTTGCCATAAAGCGGAATCGATATTTTGTATCGCTTCCTCATACGTAGCCGGCTCATTATCCTCAATAAGATTAATATCTACATGAGGTGAGATCAGGAACCCATACCTCTCAGGTACTGTTCTGACTCTCTCCGACCTACGCGGTCCTTGTGTATGTGAAGTTTGTGGTACAGACTCATCCCGGACGGTCTGTTCTTGTTCCGTCGTTGATTCATTGCCAGGAACAGTATCACTACGATCTTCATCGAGTTCTACTTTCCTCCCACTTACCACTGCATTTAAAAAATCCTTCTCAAGGAAAAATGCTTGTAGAGCAACAAATACTTTGTTCTCTTGTGGGTGATAGAAGTAATATCCTTTGGTTTCCCTAGGATATCCTACAAAAAGGCATTTATCAGATTTGGGTTCAAGTTTGGTACCTTCCAAACGTTTAACATATGCCCAGCATCCCCAAATCTTCAGGAAAGAGAAACCTGGTTTCCTTCCTGTCCATATCTCATATGGAGTCTGTTCAACAGACTTCGACGGTACCTTATTCAAAATAAGTATAGCACTGTTTAATGCGTATCCCCAGAAGGATATTGGTAGCTCAGTGCGACTCATCATTGACCTTACCATGTCCAACAAGGTGCGGTTTCTCCGTTCGGACACACCGTTTAATTGCGGTGTTCCAGGAGGAGTCCACTGTGAAAGAATACCATATTCTTTCAAGTAATCTTGAAACTCATAACTTAAGTATTCGCCACCACGGTCTGACCGTAATGTCTTAATACTCTTCCCTGTTGTTTCTCCACTTCGTGTCGAAACTCTTTGAATTTCTCAAAAGTTTCCGACTTGTGTCTCAAGATACACATAACCGTAACGAGATGCATCATCTGTAAAGGTTACGAAGTAGTGAAATCCACCTCTAGCCTGGCTAGACATGGGCCCGCATACGTCAGTATGAACGAGAGCCAACAATTCTGTGGCACGTTCACCTTTACCGCTAAAAGGTGATTTAGGCATTTTGCCTAAAAGACAAGATTCGCAGACGTCATATGAATTGGGATCAAATTCGTCCAAGTACCCACTCTTCGAAAGTGTGGATATGCGAGTCTTGTTGATGTGTCCTAGACGACAATGCCACATATAAGCTTCATCTTTTAGATTACTTCTTTTGAGCCTTTTGTTTGTCATTTTAGGAGATTCATTTATATTCAAAATATAAAGACCGTTATTTGCAACAGCTGTGCAAATTTCTGCATCATTTTTATATAAATAACACCCAGTGTTTCTAAATACAAAAGTGTAACCCTGCTGGGTTAACAAGGATACAGATATAATATTCCTAGTTAAACTAGGCACAAAATAACAGTTCAAAAGTTTAAGTAATGCCCTGAGGGCAGTTCTAAAACAAAAGTCCCTACGGCCAAAACAGCAACTGGTGTTCCGTTTCCGACCCGTAGATCCATCTCCCTGATGCCAGCACCCTGCTATCATGCAGATCCTGCACATCAGTACAAATATGAGCACCACAACCAGAATCAAAAATCCAATTTTTAAAACTAGAAGTATTCATATTTATCTCAATAACAAACATACCAGAGGCGATAGCCTTGCCAGCCTTGATATCCTCCCTCTGCACAATGCTCATTCGGCAGTCACGTTTCCAGTGACCCCTCTTGCCGCAGTTGAGGCAGATGTCGCGAGATTTGTCCTTTGGCTTCCTAGAAGCCACTGTCAACTTGCCTTTGCCCTTTTCTTGAACTTCTTCTTCCTCGCACCTCCAATTGCCTTGGGCCTACCTTTGGCGCATGAGAGGTCGATGCATAATGCGCCTCGCGCTTGCTCCCCTTTAGGAGTTCCCTTTCGGACTCCTTCAATACGGATAAAAGCTCTCCAAGAGTGTCATCTGTATCCATCAACTTGTAGTTGATTATGATTTGTTTCCAAGTATCAGGAGGAAGTGACTGCAAGATCATATCTATAGTCAGCTCAGCCTCCAAGACTATTCCCATATTGGCCAACTCATCAATATCGGCGATCATTTGAGTCCCGTGGGCCTCAACTGATGCGCCGTCTGTCATCCGGGAGCGGAAGAGTTTCCTTACTAGCTCGTACCTCTTCATCCGCTTATTGGTGCGGTGAAGATGAAGATCGCAATCTTGCCATCATGTTATAGGGATCCAAGTCCCTGTACTGGCGTCTGAAATGCTGGGTCATTGCAGCTAGCATAACTGACTGAGCTTGGTCACAATCGTCACTATGAGTCTTCCATAACTCTAGCTCCAGTGGCTCAGTGGGTTCAGGCGGGAGAGGTCTCTGAATAGTATACAGTACCTCTCAGCCCCAAGCACTATCTTGAGGTTCATTTCCCAGTCGGCAAAGTTTGTCCCTTTGAAGACATTATCGCCCATGATTATGTCGCGGATATTACCTTTGCCAATCATCTTGACAACTATAGTCCAACTATAAAGTCAACGATGTTATGGGTACAGTCAAACTGTTACAAGTAAAATAACAATATATTAGTCCAACTAATTATTTAAAATATTGACGAAATAATTTTGAAAGACGCGTAAGGCTAAGTATCTGAATGAAATTGCAAATTCAATAATAGCCTCCCACTATTTTCTTCAAGTTTCTAACCCTCTGTAGAGAACTCGGGAAATCGAATTTCCTAGTGGGCTAGGATCCCGTTAAATAACACACAACCTTGACTTTGGCCAATAAAAATTGTATGCTATTTAACTTAGGTAGATCTCCATGATCAATGGATCTCATCCAATTCCTAGATCCGGTTAGGTGGACATCCAAGTCCGAAACATATGTATAATGTCAATGTAACCATTACATTTTCCTAACCCTATCCTCCGAATCATCTAGGCCTTGGCTTTGGCCAAAAACAAACCTAATGATTCCAGTTAAGCGGGACCCATTGACGAGGAAAGTTTCGTAATCAATGTCATTGGACAAAAAGTGATCTTGACTTTGGCCAATAAAAATCACGATTTGGACAAGACACCGATATGCAACAAAACTCTCATGATTCAAGTACATCCTTGATTGACAAAGGTCTTGACTTTGGTCAAAAACAAACCAATGCCAACTTCGGATCTTGAACAAGAACCATTCAATGGAAGGATATTGCTTAATATAAATTGAGGGATTTTCGCGTAATTGGCAACCAATTTATTTATCTTTGTTAGGTCTCATCATCATACACCCTTAAGCATGCTTCTAAAACATCATAAAGCGCGTAAAGTAAATTAATAGTGATATGCGGATGGATATATAAACAACTTGTTCCTAGAACAAATCACTCCCTTTCCTCTCCCCGCTAGCACTATTCTACTTCTACCCAATTACATAAAACAATAAGAGAAACCTCATTTACATTGAGGGGAATTAGGTGAGAAGAGAATACAAAGAGATAAAGAGATAAGGCTGGACACGCAGGTCCAATTTATAAATTCCAAATTTACAATAATTTCTAAAATTACCCTTTCCCTTCTAATATCCATCCGATATACACTATTCATTCATCACATACATATATATTCAAACAAGACATGCTTTTACAACCAATCTAATCCAATTAATTAGTCTTTGTTTAAGTGATCATCCAATGTTCAAACAACGGTTTGATTTTGCGCGAGTCCAACTCGATTGAGAAAAGTACATAAGGTACGAATTCGCGAATTATATCGAACTACTTATTAAATCTTAATTCAATTATTTAATTCCAAATTAAATGTTTACACTTTTAATGTGCTTTAAAGACTTAGATTCTAAATCTAATTCTATTGGGTCTCAAAGCCCAACTAACATCCAATGTTTAATTTAATTCAAGTCAAATGGGCTTTCAATTGATTTATTAAGGCTTGGGCTTTGGTCAATGTGGGTCAAACCCAATTACCAAGCCCAAATAAGGAATCACCCTTAAATGCCATAAAACCATTTTAAGCCCATAAGGCCCAATTAAATTATTAAAGCCCATTATATTATATTTGGACTTAATGGAGTGATTTAGGCCCAAATTGGATCCAATCCTTTTGGCCCAAAATACTTGGTCCAACCAAGCCCATTATGCCCAAATACAATATTAAAAGCCCAATTCACCAATTAAGCCCATTAATTAAATTTTAATATTCCAAACATTAAAGTCCAATTAATTAAAGTGTAATACCAAGATTAATACATTAAACCAAATATTTCAAAAATACCCATTTAATTTATTAATCATGTATTGTTCAAAATAAATGTCCAACATTAATTTTAACAAAAAAATCAACTCCTTTTCATGTCCTTGTACATTCGGCCAAGGTGAGTTTTTTGTGTCGATTTGTTTTTCAATCCGATTGAATTACTAATCTACGTCTCGTATACGTTCTAAGTCATCCAATGATCTTAAACACAAAAAATTCCAATCCACTCCAAGTAGCAACACATTCGGCCAAGGCATGAATTTGGGGAAAAATCATCCAATGCATTTTTCATAAAATTGATTCCATATAACATCATTCTATATACATGCAAGCATACTTATTAATCAAATTTCATAAGAACATGCTTCAATCAATTTATCATCATACCCATTCGGCCAAGGTTAAATTTTTGGGGAAAAATCATCCAATGCATTTTTCATAAAATTGATTCCATATAACATCATTCTATATACATGCAAGCATACTTATTATCAAATTTCACAAGAACATGCTTCAATCAATTTATCCCAAATTTTAACCTAAAGTATTTCATGCTTAACCATGGCTCCATGATACCATTGTTGGTTTCTATAATATGTCCCAAGGAAAGATTAAGCATTTGGAATACAACATTGAATATATATAGAACTTTGAAGTATGGCGGAATCATACTTACAATGCTTTGTTGATGAAGAAAATCAAACCAAATGGAAGCTCCAAGTGTTGGTTGATTCGGCCAAGAGGAGAAGAAGGTGGAAAGCTCCAAGCTTTGTGAATTCCTTGCTCTATGATGGTTTCCCTATCACCTCTTTTGATCCCTTGTAAGGTGCTAGCCTTGCATGTGAGTAGATGTTCCAAACAACCTCAATATCTTCAAGTTTTAGACAACCAAAATGAAGAAGATGGAGAGCAAAAACTGCATGCAGTTTTCGGCAATGTGAGAGAGAAAAGAGAGTTTTTGTTTTAATTGATTTTGTTACCAAAAATCAATTTATATTTATGCCATAATGTTTATTAAATTAATAATAAAATTATGACACCAACCATGCAATGGCTTAGAGTGTCAAACACTCAAACTCCATGCAAAACAATTGAGTGTATTGTACACTATCACCATGCAATGCATCATCAATAAAATAATACATATAATGACATGTGTCATGTGGGCCCCACACGTTTCCAAATGAAAGTGGGCCCACGTGCACTCACGCGTTCGGGTTCGATATTTCCGAAATACCGAACTTACGTCGCGACGTTAATTAAATCGAATTTAAATAAATAATCGCGCCTAGCGAAATTATTATTTACGTCGCTAACGAATTAATTCTAAATTAACTCGTATGCCCGAATTAAAATCTAATTTTAATTTCGCGTCGAAATCAAATTCGATTATTATATCGAATATAATAATTTTATCGATTAATTCCAAATTAATCGTTCTCTCTCTAAATAAGGCACTTTATCCGAGATAAAGTTTCTCCGCAATTAATCCAAGATTAATTAAGTCCGAATCAAATATCATAGGTGAATCTTCAGGAAGCGACCCAAGAGATCTCCGGATATGTTGGCAGTAAATACGGTCGTCGGATAATCCGAACACGCATGTACCTCGTACTACGTTCTTACCGATTCACAAGACAAGGTTGGCTTCTAGCAAAGCGCCATGCCTACCCAATTCTCCAGAAATATTCTTATAGGAATATAAGATCTATATCAAGCGTAGTATACCGTAGTATTGCGTACATCGATCCAGTATCGGATGATCACATGTTAGGCCTGGGGCTGGAGATGTGTCTGCCCCGTACGAAACATATATCGGACATCAAGCAACTAGTCTCTTTAAATCGGACAATCCTGACCTAGTCATATTGTCCCGACGGTTGCAACCTTTTATAGAGTACTAGTTCTGTGTCCTGCGTGATCATCACCTCCATATGTCTAAAGCAATACTTCCATCTTGACATCACATCCAGTACACTACGATTCTCGATAAACCCAGAAGAGGTGTACACAGAACCGGTTAAGGTCCCCAACCACCAAAACCAAAGTTTACCGATTGTCGCAAGTACTAGCGATGTAAGTCTCAGGTTAAGACCATATACACCTACCCTGATGCGGCCTCCCATAGACACGCAGACATACTACCAATGGGATTCCGCGGGGTCTATCCAGAGCGAAGCTATTTTCCGTACCATCGGTAAAACACAACCTCCTATCGCACTTGCATAAGTATCCAATACTTAAATATATGAGAACTATGCCGTTGTGCCCTCACAACGTGCACAAGCGCAATACTAGTCTATTCCGCATTATCGATGTCCGATCTCGATAATAATCCGACTAGGGATATTTAATGATTAAACCTTTATGGATTGATACTGTCTCATATCATCTCAATCCAGTACTAATCATATGGACTTTCGCCATTTATATATCAAAGTAAATAATATTTACAAAATGGCAAAAGGCAATTTCATTATCACATAGTTAATTTTGTACAATAATACAATATCATTTACAAACAGTGACGCTATGGGACACAATGTCTAACAATTGCAAGTTCCACTGACAAATTTAAAGCATGTCATCTTCAGGTGGAGTCTGAAGATAAAGCATATTGCACACTAAAGAAATTAAATCTTGATCTACAATAAACTGAAGAGAAAAGGCTCCACCAACTTAAAGAATTGGAGGAATTTCACATACAGCCTTTCGAGAATGCCAAACTCTACAAAGAAAAGGCCAAGAAGAGACATGATGAGAAGTTAGTGTGCATAAAACTGAAACCGGGGCCGTGGGTATTGTTCAGCAAATCAAGGTTGAAACTTTTCCCTGGGAGGTTAAAATCATGGTGGTCAGGTACATTCTTAATCACCCAAGTTTTACTAGATAGAGCCGTTGAGTTACTTGATCCAACTCTAATAAAACATTCAAAGTTAAAAGCAAGCGTGTCAAGCACTACTGGGGAGAATCATTTGAGCGAAAAAGAAAATGTCACTTTCAAATCCAGCCTAATGTTCGGGCAGTCATGTCCAGCTGACGACGTTAAACTAAGCACTAGCCGAGAGAAAACCCATGCAATTTATATATATATATATATATATATATATATATATATATATATATATATATAGATTTGATGGTTTTATCTTGAGTGTTTAAATTTTGTAGGTAAAATCATATTTCAAGATGGAAGACATTCTTGCAAATCTTCACAAGCAATTTCCTTCTCACCCTCAAAACTCTCTGATGAAAGTCTACAAAGCTCGCATGGAACGAATAAGACTTATGATGATCAAATGTATTCCTAATGACATTTATTGGTTAATTGAAGCATGAGTCCGATTAGCAGGTGAGTTTTCTGACTCTTTTATTTCATATCTGCCTGGTTTAGGAAAAATCACATATGCTAAAAAAAGAAGAGCTAAAAGATTAGGAGTTGGCTATAAATGTGCACGCATGACATGTAATACTCGTTGTCGTTCTTTAGGAATGATGTCTGATAACCGCGAAGATAAAATTAAATTCATTAGGGATGATATGAGTAAGAGTCTTTAGATGATATATCATTGACTCTTGAGACGCATCCCAATGGATATGTATATCACGCAATTCGCATGTTCCATGCACAGTTTCGAAAAGAAGACAACAATTAAGTCTCGGGAATATGACTTTAAAAGACCCTGTTTGCCAATTTATATGAAAATTGGATGGGAAGCTTGTCCCTGACACATAGACATCATTCAAGCTGTTATATCTTGTAAATATTATTATCTATTTGTATTTATCTAATAATTGTGATTTGTTTTGTTATTTTCTTTAATATACGCCGAACAGTGCTAACGTACGCCGGGTCCATAAATCAAAATCTGAGAAAATTTGACTTTGCTATGTGCATCATGCCACGTGTCACCATCACAGGATCTACTAACGTATGTCGTGCCACGTGTCATCATCCTACGGTGCCGACAGTCGCCATCGCCACGTGTCACTCCATATGTCAGCCACGTCATCGTCCACATCACCGGTTGACCGAGTCAAAGTGCCACGTGGCTGCCACGTCATCATCAACCAATAACAGCGTGCCATGTGTCGTAATTCTATGGTGTCGACTGTCAAATTGCCATGCGTCACCACGTCGGCATCAATTATTGACTGCCTTATCCTTATCTGACACGTGGCGGATAAGAATCTGAATCAGCGAATCACGAGCCGCCATGTGTCACAATAATTGAACTTCAACCACCTTGCCACGTGTCACCTTATCACCTTATCCGGAATCTGAAGCTGACGAACCAGAGTGTGCCACATCGAAAAAATGAGCGTCGCGACTTGAGCTGGGCGTCGCGATGCGCGACCCTAACTGACGCATAATAATAGAGCTCAGTTTTCTAATTTCAAATGTACCATTGTCTCTAAATTCTCTCATATAAATTGGGAGTTTTCTATCTAGTTTCTTTTAAATTTTAGTTTTGTAATTAATTTTAATTACTTTTTGTAATAATAGTGTTTTACTTTCTTTACTTTCTACAGTTTTTACTATTTACCATGAGGAGGTAACTTCCCCCTGCTATGGTGAAAGGTAATTCTTTTACTATTGCTATTTAGATTAATCTCTCTTAAATATAATATATTCACTATTTAAATTTTGACTTAAAAAGGATACCGCTATATTGGTCGGTTGGTAATTCATTTTAATCTGGTTTAAACCTGACTAATCAAGGATACCGCCAGATTGGTCGGTTGGTAATTAAACTTTCTTACCGCCTATATGGCAGGTTCATGGACAAATCTTTTTACCGCCTTAATGGCTGGTTGGACTTAATTTGACTTAATCAGGTTACCGCCTATATGGCTGGTTGGTAATGTTATCACAAGTTTATATATTATATTATGGGAGATATCTAAATTAGTAGTAGTAAAAATAATTCCTTTTACCTTAGCATTTTATTTTATTGCAATTTACTTTTCAGCTTTTACTTTACCGTAATTACTTTTCAGCATTTTTACTTTATGTCTTTTACTTTTAAGTTTTTATTAGCCCTAGTTATGTGTCATAACTAAGTTAGATATCTGGGGTTGTGATGAATTCCAATATCATCGGTTTATAAGGGGTTAAATTATAGTTTGGGTAATATAAAGATTTATGTATTGAGTCTTAATCTTAATGCATTTTCATTAACTGGCAATTAATAAAATTGAACTGGTAAACTTAAAATGAACTTGGAAAAGAGATTTTAGGTTTAAGACCTTAGACTCATTAGCCCACGATCTTCCTTGAGGATTGATAACCCTTTAATAGATTTCCTTACAAGGATAGGAATATACATGTCGGGCGGGGGTAGCCATAATTGGAACTTAATCTTAATGAATCCAGGTAATTTGGTTGACATAGACATATGGTTCAATTGGGTTATACTGGATATTTGTAATTGACCATCGGAAGAGGCTTTTACATAATATCGTGTTCCAGGTTAATAAATCAATATTTTACCCAACTATAAGATAACCACTTCATCTTTAAATAATATTGGAAATATTCACAACCCTAGATAGTTTTTAATATTGAATTTTCTTAAACCTATTTTCGAACAATTTTATTTACTTTTTTTTTTTAATTTAGAATCGTCACCTTTTCAAATCAATCAAACAACCTGTTAGATACTAGTAATTATTTGACCTCATAAAATTAATAGATTAGATATTAAGTCCTCATGGGATCGATAATTTTTATACTACTTGAATGATACGTGCGCTTGCGTTATACGCGTGTGTAAGCACCGGCCAAGTTTTTGGCACCGTTGCCTGGGACTTAATTATCTTTCACTATTAGTTTAGAGGTTAGATACTTTTACTTGTATCTAATTTATTTTTACTTATTGTTTTTGTTTTCTTGTGTTTCAGGTTCTTAGAAAGTTCATGAGACGAACCAGAAGCTTTGAACTTCGACCGCTTGACCCAGAAATTGAAAGAACCATCAGACAGTTGAGAAGGAAACGGCGATAAGCCCAAGAAGCTTTAGTCAACATGGAACCTGAACCTTTGGAGGTTGCACCACCAATTCCCATTCGAGACAGAACCATTCCGGTGGTTGACAGACTCATTTCTTGTATTGTACTTCCTCCATTGCCAGCAAATACATGTGACATCAAAACATGCATCCAGATGATTCAGCAGTCAGTACAGTTTGAGGAAAATGCAACTGAAGATCCCAATTCCCACATCAGCAACTTCCTGGAAGTTTGCGGCACTTTCAATTACAACCGAGAAGCTGAAGAAGCAATGAGACTGCGTGTTTTCCTATACTCCTTGAAGGACAGAGCTAAAGCTTGGCTACATTCACTATCAGTAGGTTCCATCACAACTTGGAACCTTTTAGCCACCAAATTTCTTGCAAAGTACTTTCCACCAGCCAAAACTGGAAAGCTGAGGAATGACATCACATCCTTTGTAAAACAAGACTTAGAAACTCTCTACGAAGCTTGGGAAATGTTACAAAGATTTGCTCCGGAAATGTCCTCACCATGAGATTCCAAAATGGCTTCAAGTCCAAACATTCTATAATGGACTTTCTGGAATAATGAGAACCACAATCGATGCTGCTACTGGAGGAGCTTTAATGGCAAAAAGAGATCAAGCCTGGGACCTAATCGAAGAAATGGCCAACAATAATTCCTTGTGGCCAACAGAAAATATCATGATCCAAAGAATTGCAGAAATTTATGAAAGTGGAGCCAATACAGCAGTCAACGCCAAGCTGGATCAGATATGCAAATTCATGGAGACTTTTACCACTGGACCCACAAGTTCACCATATAGAGGAGCACCAGAACCAAACCAACTTGAAGAGACGGTGAATTATGTCAATAATTTCAACATACAGTGGAACAATCCATACTCTAACACATACAACCCAGGGTGGAGGAATCATCCTAATTTTTCATGGAGCAATAATTCAGGGCAAAAGAACAATCCACCACCTGGATTCCAACAGCAGAACTATCCACCACAAGGATTCCAGCAACATAACAAAGGCCAGGAGCAGGCAAATGAACCAGGAATAGCAGAAGTGCTGAATCAGTTAAAAAAGTACGATGCTATATTTCAGAGCCAATCAACTTCCATCAAAGCACTGGAGAATCAAATCAGACAACTGGCCAATGCTCAGAGTTACAGACCGCCAGGTAATCTTCCTAGCAACACAGAACCAAATCCGAGGAACTGAGGGAATGAGCAATGTCAAGCCATTACCTTAAAAAGTGGTACTGAGATCAACAAAGATGTTGGAATCAATGAAACAATTGAGGAAGTTCCAAAAGATGCAGTTCCACAGATGGAGGAAAAAGAAGCAAAGGAAAAAGAAGCAAAGGAAAAAGAACAGATCATTCCACCTCCACATTTTCCTCAACGACTTCAGAAAAACAAACTGGACAAGCAGTTTACTCGATTCCTGCAGGTGTTCAAAAAGCTTCACATCAACATTCCATTTACAGAAGCCTTGGAAGAAATGCCCAGCTATGTAAAATTCATGAAAGACATTCTTTCACGAAAACAAAGATTGGGAGACTACGATACAATAGCATTAACGGAAGAATGCAGCGCCATCATTCAGAGGAAAATTCCCCCGAAGTTGAAAGATCCTGGCAGTTTCACTGTCTCATACACCATTGGAGAACATTACATCGGTAAGGCTTTTTGTGATTTAGGAGCCAGTGTTAACTTGATGCCTTTTTCTATTTACAGAAAACTACAGATTGGAGAAGCAATGCCTACCTCAGTTTCATCGCAACTTGCTAACCGAACACTCGTATTTCTAAGAGGTGTTGTTGAAGATGTGTTGGTCAAAGTAGATAAACTAATTCTCCCAGCAGATTTTATCATCCTTGACATGGAAGAAGACAAAGAAGTACCTATCATTCTTGGGAGACCATTCTTGGCTACAGGTAAAACTGTGATTGATGTGCCAAAAAGGAGAACTGACCATGAAAGTGCAGGACCAAGAAATGACCTTTAATGTTTTTAAAGCAATGAAATTCCCGAGCGATGAAAATGAAGAAGAATGCTTCAGAGTTGATGTTATTGATAGTATTGTTTAAAATACTGAGCCAAATCCCACAGATAAACTTAAAGCTTGCATCACCAACATGACTGACAGCGAGCTAGATGCTGAAATCCTGGAATGTATCAACTACCTTGACAAACCATTCCGATTCAAAGCGACACCACCAGTTGAAAGCTTGGAACTGCCAAAGAAAGATTGAATTAAGCCTTTAATTGAAGAACCACCACAGTTATAGCTGAAGTTACTTCCGAGTCATCTCAAGTATGCATTTCTTGGAAACTCTTCTGAATTACCTGTTATTATTTCTTCTTCACTAACATTGGAGCAGGAAGAAAAGCTACTGAGAGTATTACGAGAGCAAAAAGAGCCATTGGTTGAACTATAGCAGACATTCGAGGCATTAGTCCATCATTTTGCATGCATAAGATTATGATGAATGATGAGTAAAAACCCACAGTGGAGCATCATCGAAGACTCAATCCAATCATGAAGGAAGTCGTAAAGAAAGAAATAATCAAATGGTTGGATGTTGGCATCATTTACCCCATCTCAGATAGTAGTTGGGTGAGTCCTATGCAGTGTGCACCAAAGAAATGAGGAATTACTGTGGTTACCAATGAAAAGAATGAGCTAATCCCAACAAGAACGGTGACTGATGGAGAGTATGCATGGACTACAAGAAGCTAAACAAAGCCACGAGAAGGATCATTTTTCGCTACCATTCATTGACCAGATGTTAGACACATTGGCGGGACATGAATTATATTGTTTTCTTGACGGATATTCAGGGTACAATCAGATTGCAATCGCCTTAGAAGATCAGGAGAAAACCAAATTTACATGTCCCTATGGTACTTTTACTTTTCGCAGGATGCCATTTGGATTATGTAATGCCCCCGCCACTTTTCAGTGTTGCATGATGGCTATCTTCTCAGACATGCTAGAGCAGAGTATGGAGGTTTTCATGGATGACTTTTCTGTGTTTGGAGATTCTTTTGACCATTGTTTGCAAAATTTGGAATAGGTGTTACAGAAATGCGAAGATACAAACCTGGTACTCAACTGGGAGACATGCCACTTTATGGTACATGAAGGCATTGTTCTTGGACACCGGATCTCACAAAAGGGAATCGAGGTAGACAAAGCAAAGATAGAAACAATTGAAAAACTACCTCCACCAACATCTGTCAAGGGGATTCGAAGTTTTCTTGGACATGCATGTTTTTACAGGAGATTTATCAAAGACTTTTCCAAAATTGCAAAACCTCTTTGCAATCTTCTGGAAAAGGATGTGCCTTTCAACTTCACCAAAGAATGCCAAGAAGCTTTCAAGATCTTAAAACATAAGCTAGTTTCTGCCCCTATTATTGTAGCACCAGACTGGACCCTTTCATTTGAAGTGATGTGCGATGCTAGTGATTTTGCTGTAGGTGCAATTTTAGGACAACGCAAAGCAAAAATTTTCCACACCATTTATTATTCCAGCAGAACTCTGAATAAAGCTCAACTCAAATACACAACCACCGAAAAGGAGTTACTTGCAGTTGTGTACGCTTTTGACAAATTCTGCTCCTATCTGCTGGGTCCCAAAGTGGTGGTCTACACAGATCATTCAGCAATCAAATATATCTGATCACAAAGAAAGATGCCAAACCCAGATTGATCTGTTGGATACTTCTTCTGCAAGAATTTGACATGGCGATTCGAGACAGGAAAGGGACAGAGAATCAGGTGGCAGATCACTTATCGAGGCTTGAGAGTGGAGAAACAGCTGACAAAGAACTGTCAATCAAAGAAACTTTTCCAGATGAACAGCTGTTTTTCATGAAACAATAGGAAGTCCCTTGGTATGCTGACTATGTCAACTACATTGTGTCAGGAAAATGGCCATTGGAATGGACAACTCAGCAACGGAAAAAGTTCTTCAAATAAGTCAAGCACTATGTTTGGGATGAGCCGTACCTGTTCAAATGGTGTGCTGATCAATTATTGAGACGATGTGTTCCACAGGAGGAGGTCAATAGTATTTTGCAGCATTGTCATTCATCACCATATGGCGGACACTTCAGCGGAAACAAAACTGCAGCCAAAGTCCTTCAATCAGGTTTATCCTGGCCCACTCTTTTTAAATATGCTTATCTTTTTGCTTTTCAAGTGTGACAGGTGCCAGAGAGAACGGGAAATATTTCCAGGAGAAATGAAGGACCGTTGCAAAACATTCTAGAAGTGGAATATTCGATGTGTGGGGTATAGATTTCATGGGACCTTTTGTTCCATCATTCGAAAACCTGTACATCCTGGTTGCTATAGACTACGTCTCCAAATGGGTTGAAGCAATTACACTGCCATCCAATGATTCGAAAGTGGTGATCAAATTTCTGAAAAAGAACATTTTCACTCGGTTCGGAACACCTCGTGCAATCATCAGCGATGGTGGCTCACATTTCTGCAACAGATACTTTGATGCACTCATATCCAAATATGGAGTTACTCACAAGGTTGTCACTGCTTACCATCCACATTCAAATGGACAAGTTGAAGTTTCAAACAGGGAAATCAAAAGAATCCTAGAAAGAACCGTTGGATCAACAAGGAGAGACTGGTCAACAAAACTAGATGATGCATTATGGGCCTACCGGACAGCTTACAAGACACTCATTGGTATGTCACAATATCGATTGGTGTTTGGGAAAGCGTGCCATCTGCCAATTGAGCTTGAGCAAAGGCGTACGGCACTGAAGAAGTTGAATTTTGATTCACAGCTGCAGGAGAGAAAAGACTTCACCAACTCAATGAATTGGAGGAATTTGGCCTACAGGGAGAATGCCAAATTGTACAAGGAAAAGAACCAAAAAATGGCATGACGAAAAATAGTGCACAGACAGTTGGAACCAAGGCAGCATGTGTTGTTGTATAACTCGAGGTTGAAACTTTTCCCTGGAAAGTTGAAATCTAGGTGGTCAGGTCCATTTATGATCACTCAAGTTTTACCATATGGAGCTGTTGAGTTACTGGATCCCAATACCAACAACACATTCAAGGTTAACAGTTAGCATGTCAAGCACTACTGGGGAGAATCATTTGAGCGACAAAAAGAAAGTGTCACACTTTCAGATCCAGCCTAATGTTCAAGAAGTCACGTCTAGCTGACGACTTTAAACTCAGCGCTCGCAGGGAGGCAACCCATGCAATTTTTGTATATATTGTGATTTGGTATGATTTAATTTGTTGTGTTTAGTTTTTGCAGATTAAGTCATTCCAGGATGGAAGAAGCTCTAGCAAATCTTCACAAGCAATTTCCTTCTCTCCCTCAAAAATCTCTGATGAAAGTTTACAAAGCTCGCTTGGAACGGATGAGACTACTAATAATTCACGGTGTTCCTAATGACATTCGTTGGGTAATTGAAGCACGAGTCCAATTGGCAGGTGAGTCTTCTGACTCTTTTATTTGACATCTTCCTGGTTTTGGAAGAAGCACCTATGCAAAGAAACGTAGAGCTAAGAAAATGGGTATTTGTTACAAATGTGCACGCTGGAATTGAAATACTCGTTGTCGTTCTTTAGGAATGATGTCTGATAATCGCGAAGACAAAATTAAATTCATTAGGGATAGCTTGAGTAAGGAGTCTTTAGATGATATATCTTCGAGTCTTGATACGCATCCCAGTGGATATGTTCACATAGCATTTCGTAAATTACATACACAATTTTAAAAAGAAAGACAACTGATAAGTCTTGGGAATCTGACTCAAAAAACCCTGTTTGCCAAGTTATAAGAAAATTGGATGGGAAGTTTGTCACTGACGCATAGACTTCAATCAAGCTGTAAATTCTTGCACATATTATATCTATTTGTCTTTTCCTAATAATTGTGATTTTTTTTTACTTTTATTTTCTCCGACAGGATCCAGACCTTTTTGACTATCACGATTTATTTACTCTTAAACTAATAATTGTCATTTGGCAGGTACTAGTGCTATTATTTTACTCACCCTTTCAGGTATTATAAATTCAACTCATCATTGCACTTTTAAAGACATCGAGAGAAAACATGGAAGCCACTTCAAGAAGACGAGTTGAAAACATCTGTGTGTTTTACGGTAGTATAGTGTTGGTACTAAACCACAATAATAAAAGTAGCACAAGAATTGGGTCGAGTCTTAGCTGCACGGAATATGCACTTAGTATATGGCGGAGGCAATCTTGGACTTATGGGGATCGTTTCGAAAGCTGTACAGGAAGGAGGCAGTCACGTTTTGGGAATCATCCCAAAACTCTTGGCGGAGGCAAATCTTATTGGATCATCAAACGGAGAGGAACTGATCGTGCCAGGTATGTCTGAACGACTGGTAGAAATGATTAACCGTGCTGATGCTTTTATTGCTTTGCCAGGTGGCTTGGGCACATTGGAGGAAATTTTTATAGTACTATCTTAGGCGAACCTGAACATACACCAGAAACCAATTGGGTTGTTTAACGTAGATGGATTTTATGATTTTCTTTGTGTGTTTCTTGATGATGCCCGAAGAAATGGGTTCGTGTCAAAACCTTTAAAAGAACTACTCTTTACTGCCAGAACTGCTCCGGATCTAATAGACCAACTCTTAGCCTATGAACCACAAGTTGACCCTATCCTTTCAAAGATAAATTGGTCCGAGGACGATCGTCGTAAGAGGCATCGTGTTAATCTGGATCTTAACCTTTAACTTTTCGTGTAGAATTTCAGCTAACCAGGTACTATCTTCTAAACTCTTCTATTGTTAAGACATTGGGGACAATGTCTCATTTAGGTTTGGGGGAGGGAATTAGTTGATTAGTATCTTCTTTTAGTTTTGTGTTGTTTTTATTTTTAGTTCAAAATTTTTCGATAAATACAAAAAAAAATTGAAAATTTTTCAAAAATTACGAAAATATTTTGTGTTTTTGTGTTTTTATTTTGACTAAAAAGGTGAAATTGGTAAGAGATAGCTGAGTAAGGAGTTTCCACTCCTGAGACGTATCTCAAACCTATTTCGAAACAAGTTAATTTTTGTTTATTTCATTTTGAATTATTTAATTTGTGAATTCTCCATAATACTGATTAAAATGGATCTTCATATGCTCAGTTGACATGTATTATCAACATGCATAGTAACATACGGACTTGAACTGTAATTGAAAAGTTTGTAATATTCAGTGCTCTAGTTTAATTGGAGGAAGCATCTCAAAAAGTGATGGAGTAAAAAAAAAAAAACGTCTGAGATCCGAGTTATTAAGTCTGTAAGGTGTTTTAACACCTAGTGCCCTAAAACCAACTGGTTTGGGAGTCACTGGCCCAAAGCTCGCTACATGGATCAAAGATGCTACAAAAAATATATATATATCTAAAGTGTGAGTAATTAAGTCCGTAGGGGTGTCTTAACACATGGTGCCCTAAAGCCAACTAGTTTGGGAGTCACCGACCCAACACTTGCTACATAGATGGAAGATATAGTATATAAATAAAAAAATTCAAAAATCAAAGAAATAAATCAGACAAATTAGAAAAATTATTCCATTGCTATAAAAAGGTGGAATTCTGATAAAACTTTAGGACAAAAATATTACTTTCTTATCAACTGCACTTATGACTGTTGTGGGAAAAAATGAGTTGTTTAATATTTTGTTAACTGTGTAATGGAGAATGATAAATATAATCGGAGAATGTACTTATTCAGTAATTTAGAAAGAACAAAACAACTAGTAACTTGGAGTAGAAGTTTCACCTGATTAGTCACTAACTTCTTTTTCTTTTTTCTCTTGTCTGTTTACTTTTGTGTGCATTAGTTTCACTGCCTTTTTACTTTTATAAAATGTTTGTGGGTATCATTGCTGCTGTAAACCCTCACGAGACTACAACTCGTCCACTAGGGACACGTAAGGGTTTAAAGGCTTGTTGCATACGCTAAATGCAACCGTGATCCCTACGAAAGTGGCTTAATTAAATTTTATTATGTCATTTTATTTTGTGTTTTGCTCGAGGACTAGCAAAATGTTAGGTTTGGGAGTGTGATGAGTGGTAATTATATCACTATTTTCCACTCATTTAACCTAATATTTTGTATAATTTCTTGAGTCTTGTGAATATTTTGATGTGTTTTGTGTTATTTTTTAGATAAATAAAGTTTCAGGTAATTCTGGAGGTGATTTGGACCAAAACAGTGAAAATTGGAAAAAAAAGGCATTTTGGTAATTTTCCGCGTCGCGACTCCGAACATACGCTGAACAGTGCTAATGTGCGCCGGGTCCATAAATCAGAATCTGAGAAAATTTGACTTTGCTAACGTGCGTCGTGCCACGTGTCACCATCACAGCCGATCTGCTAACGTGCGCCGTGCCACGGGTCATCATCCTATGGTGCCGACAGTCGCCATCTCCACATGTCACCACGTGTCACTCCACATGTCAGCCACGTCATCGTCCACATCACCGGTTGACTGATTCAAAGGGCCACGTGGCTGCCACATCATCATCAACCAATCACAGCGTGCCATGTGTCACAATTCTATGGTGCCGATAGTCAAATTGCCATGTGTCGCCACGTCAGCATCAATTATTGACTGACTTATCCTTATCTGACACGTGGTGGATAAGAATCTAAATCAGCGAATCACGAGCCGCCACGTGTCACAATAATTGAACTCCAACCACCTTACCACGTGTCACCTTATCACTTTATCCGAAATCTGAAGCTGACGAACCAGAGCGTGCCACATCGAAAAAATGAGCGTCGCGACTTGAGCTGGGCTTCGCGACGCGCGACCCTTACTGACGCCTATAAATAGAGCTCAGTTTTCTATTTTCAGATGTACCATTCTCTCTGAATTCTCTCATATAAATAGGGAGTTTTTTATCTAGTTTCTTTTAAATTTTAGTTTTGTAATTAATTTTAATTACTTTTTGTAATAATAGTGTTTTACTTTCTTTACTTTCTACAGTTTTTAATATTTACCATGAGTAGGTAACTTCCCACTGCTAGGGTGAAAGGTAATTCTTTTACTATTGGTATTTAGATAATCTCCCTTAAATATAATATATTCACTATTTAAAATTTGACTTAAAAAAGATACCGCTATATGGTCAGTTGGTAATTCATTTTAATCTGGTTTAAACCTGACTAATCAAGGATACCACCAGATTGGTCGGTTGGTAATTAAACTTTCTTACCGCTTATATGGCAGGTTCATGGACAAATCTTTTTACCGCCTTAATGGCTGGTTGGACTTAATTTGACTTAATCAGGTTACCGCCTATATGGCTGGTTGGTAATATTATCACAAGTTTATATATTATATTATGGGAGATATCTAAATTAGTAGTAGTAAAAATAATTCCTTTTACCTTAGCATTTTATTTTATTGCAATTTACTTTTCATCTTTTACTTTACCGTAATTACTTTTCAGCATTTTTACTTTATGTCTTTTACTTTTAAGTTTTTATTAGCCCTAGTTATGTGTCGTAACTAAGTTAGATATCTGGGGTTGTGATGAATTCCAACATCACCGGTTTATAAGGGGTTAATTATAGTTTGGGTAATATAAAGATTTATTTATTGAGTCTTAATCTTAATGTTTTTTTATTAACTGGCCATTAATAAATTGAACTGGTAAACTTAAAATGAACTTGAAAAGAGATTTTAGGTTTAAGACCTTACAGGATAGGAAATACCTGTCGGACGGGGGTAGCCATAATTGGAACTTAATCTTAATGAATCCAGGTAATTTGATTGACATAGACATATGGTTCAATTGGGTTATACTGGATATTTGTAATTGACCATCGGAAGAGGCTTTTACATAATTTAGTGTTCCAGGTTAATAAATCAATATTTTACCCAACTATAAGATAACCACTTCGTCTTTAAATAATATTGGAAAGATTCACAACCCTAGATAGTTTTTAATATTGAATTTTCTTAAACCTACTTTTGAACAATTTTATTTACTTTTTTTTTTAAAGCTAGAATCGTCACCTTTTCAAATCAATCAAACAACCTGTTAGATACTAGTAATCATTTTCTTTAATTTTCTTTTTAAGATGTAGAATTTCAGCTAACTAGTACTGTTTCTAAACTTTTCTTCTACTTTTTAGATATTGGGGACAATGTCTCAATTAAGTTTGGGAGAGGGGAATAGTTGACTAGTATCTTGTTTTTATTTTTCGTTGTGTTGTTTATATTTGATTTTTAGTCAAAAAATTTTAAAAAAAAATTTGTGTCTTTGTATTTTTACTTGACTAATGAGGAAGAATGGTTGTTTGAGATAGTTGTGTAAGGAATTTCCACTCCTGAGACGTATCTCAACCTATTTCGTAACAAGTTAATTTTTGTTTATTTCCTTTTGAATTATTAAATTTGTAAATTCTCCATAATACTGATTAAATTGGATCTTCATATGCTCTGTTGACAGGTATTATCAACATGCATGGTATATACGGCCATGAGTTGTAATTGAAAAGTTTGTAATATTCAGTGCTCTACTTTAATTGGAGGAAACATCTAAAAAAAGCGATGGAATAAAAAAGAAAAAAATTACATCTGAGATCCGAGTAATTAAGTTCGTAGGGGTGTCTTAACACCTAGTTCCCTAAAGCCAACTAGCTTGGGAGTCACAGGCCCAAAGCTCGCTACATGGATTGAAGATATTGTAAATAAATAAATAATAAAAAAATAGAAAAAAAAAATTCCATTTTCAAAAAAAGGTATGAATTCTGATATAACTTTAGGACAAAAATATTACTCTCTTTTCAACTACACTTATGAATATTGTGGGCACAATGTGTTGATTAATACCTTGTTGGTTGTGTAAATGGAGAATGATAAAAATGATCGGAGAATTACTATTTGGGTAATAATTTAGAAAGAAGGAAAACAAATATTAACTTGGATAATAGTTTCAATTGTTTAGTCACTAACTTGTTTATCTTTTTATCTTTTTACCTTTATGTGCATTTGACGTTTGTGGGTATTGTCACTGCAAGCCCTCACAATTGTAACTCATCCACTAGGGACACATAGGGGTTTAAAGGCTTGTTGCATACACTAAATACAACCGTGATCCATATGAAAGTGGCTTAGTTTAATTTTTATTTTAAAGTTTTTTATTGTATTATATTTTGTTGTTTTGCTCGAGGACTAGCAAAATGTTAGGTTTCAGGGTGTGGATTAGCGATAAATATATCAATATTTACCGCCCATTTTTTACTTAATATATTGTATAGGTTCTTGAGTTTTGGGAATATTTTGATATGTTTTGTGTATTTTGTAGATAAATAAGATTTCAGGACTCACTGGAAACAAATCAGGGCCAAACAGCGAAAAATAGATAAAAAAGGGTAAAATTAGAATTCTGCCTTGCGACGCGGTAATATTCTGCACTGTGACCGCTAAAATACCCCGGACACATGTCAATATAAGAGAAACTTTCTATCATACGCACTTGCTAGCATGCGCCTTCCATGTGTCGACATCACAATAATCTTGATATCATACGCCAGACAGGTGTCATCATCCCATGCTGCCGACACTACACGTCATTGCTTATGTCAGCGTCGCGACGCGCACAACTTCACGCATCGCGACAACCGAGCCAATATTTTTTGTCGATAGCCACGTTCATCATCTCAACAAAAGCGCGTACACGCGTTATCATTCTGCAGTGCATCGCGACGCACAAGGGTTTTGCGTCGAGATGCATGGACCAAATTTTGCCTATAAATTAAGGCCGAAATCAAATTCCAATTCATACCTTATTCTGAGGATTTCTTCCTACGAATACTAAGAAGATTATATCTTTTTTTGTTTATTTACAGCTTCTTGTATTTAATTTTTATTTTACGCAATAGTTCTTTCTTTATTTTTACTTTTCAGTCTTTATTTTATTTTTCAGTATGAGGAGGTAACTCCTCTCTACTGGGGTGAAGGGTAAGCTTTTATTATTCTAATATTTAGATTAATCTCCATTAATTATAATATATAAACTATTTTAAAACCTGACTTAATTGAATACCACCTTATGGTCGGTTGAACTTAATTAAATTGATTTTAACCTGACTAAATTGGATACCGCCTTTATCGTCGGTTGGAATTAATCATAAATCTGACTTAATTAGGATACCGCCTATATGGTCGGTTGGTAATGTCATGTAAAGTTTATATATTATAATAAGAGTGATATCTAAATTGGAAGTAATAAAAGTGGATCCTCTAACCCCCATCATTTTATTTTATTGTTAATTTATATTTTTAATTTTCAGCTTTTACTTTATGTCATTTACTTTATTTATGTCTTTAACATTCCTAAATATGTGGTAACTAAACCCTGTATCTAGGGTTGTGATGAATTCCAATATCCCCATTTTATAAATGGTTGTTTTGTTTCTTGGGTAATATAAAGGTTTATTTATTGAGTCTTAAGCTTAATGCTTCTTGTTAATTGGCCATTAATAAGATTGATTTGGTAAACTTAAAATGAACTTAGAAAATGGGTTTTAGGTTTCAACCTTAGACTCAATAGCTCACGATCTCACTTAAGGATAGATAACCCTTAATAGATTTCATTATATGATAGGAATATACCTGTCAGGCGGGGGTAGCCATAATTGGAAGGTAATCTTAATAAATTCCAGATAACTTGGTTAATATAGGAATATGATTAATTGGGTTACACTGGGTATTTGCATCTGACCATCGAAAGAGGATTTTGCATAATTTTTGTGTTCCAAGTTAATAAACCAATATATTGCACAAACATGAGATAATCACTTCATCTTTACAAGATATTAGTAGGATTCACAACCATAGATAGTTTTATAATATTGAATTTTCCTTTATTTTACTTTACTCGCACTATTTTTATTTACTTATTTTCAGACAAAAATCCAACTAATCAACAACCAATCTATTAGATACTCGTAAACATTTAACGTCATAAATTAATAGTTAAGTTATTAAGTCCTCATGGGATCGATACATTTTATACTACTTGAGCGATACGTATGCTTGCGTTACGTGAGTGATTTCACCGATCAATAGGGCATAAAATGCATGTGTTTCTGGTTTTCTGGATACAGTTCATCTGTTTGTGCTCGAAAACTTACTATTCCCCATTGTTAAGACATTTAGAGCTTTTTTAGGGTTAACTATTTGATAGGGATGGATATTGCGACCCTATTTCTTTTAACATGCTTTACTAACTGAAAATGTGAACTAACAATCCGCCTCAGGTCTTACCCTGTCAAGAATGTCAGACACTGAATCCTCATTTCGTACTCCTCTCGAGGTCATGACTTCTGCCCTGTCTACTCACACAATCATCCATAGCACAAGATCCGAGAGTCCCAAGGACCTCGACACGACCTTGACCCATTCTGAAGAGAAAAATCAGTCTTATCACATACGGGTGCCCCGACCTGAGCCCAGTCACAATCTCATTGACTATACACATCTGGACATGGATCGGGCCTCCACGATCACTAAGGCCGATTTGAACAACTTGAGTGAGAGATTCACAATCCCAAAAGACATTCGACTAGAAGTCCCAACCTTATTTGAACATACGAGCCGGCTAGAGGCGGGTGTCGTGGAATTGTGCTCGGTCTTCTTTGACATGGGACTAGGTTGCCCATTCAAGGTTACTTCGCGAAGATGTTGTCTTCAATGCACTTAGCCCCCTTCCAGCTGAACCTGAACAGTTGGAGGATGTTGGCCAGGCTATATGTAATCTAGAACCATGCCGGGTTGGGAGAGCCATCCTTCACTGAACTGAAGAGGCTGTACCGGTCGAATGCCAACCCCAAAGATACAGGGGTTGGTTTTTACCTTTCTGCTCACACCGGGGTTCCACCATTATCACCAATCTCCCAACCCCCATAAAAATTTCAAGGATAAGTGTTTTTCTCGCCATAGGTTTTGGGGCGGCGACAATTGTTTGAGGCGAACTTGTTATTATCCTTGATGTCTCACGGATGGAGGTATAACCTGGATCTCCAATTCAGTTTTACTAAATTCAATAAATTTTACTCACTTTTGAAACCTCTGTGGCTTGTTATGGGGATCTCTCAAGGTTCACCATGAAATCCAGGCCAAAGTAAAAAGGGCCGCCGAATTTGAGGTCATTTCTAAGACCTTGTTAATTTTTCTGCCCTTGTCCACTCGGGCGTCATCCTGAGCACTCCACCACCCCAACTGAGGTAGGCTGGTAGGTCCCAACTGACCCGCTAACTCATTGTTTGTTGCCTTAATTTTTTTCTGGTTTTAATCCTTCTCATGTTCTAACTGTTTTTCTCTCCGCATGAATGTCAAGTTAAAGAACTCCAAAGCAACGCTTCATAGAAACTGTTGCGGGACGCATGGGGCGGGTCTAGTAGGGCCCATTTCCAAATGTCTACCCCGGTTCCGCCAGAGGCCAGGTGAAAGACTACGCACTCTACTTTCGTGACATCCGGGTCCTTCAAGGCCCGGCAGACCACCGTTGTCCCTGCCTCTTTAAACCCAAGCTTCTACTACCCCTACCACCCCTCCCCGACCATCCAAGAAATGTTGACATCTGGTCGGGGGAAATGAACCCGAGAATCTCAAGAAAGCTCTGACCAGAGTATCATCAGCCCATGAAAGGCAAATCCCTTACAGGTTCTCATCAGCCAGGGGAGCGCTCCCCAATCCTCAGGGTCAACAACTTCACCGAGGATGTGAGGGATAAAGTAGCCCACCTCCTCCCACCAATCAATTGTATGGCCGAAATCATGACCCTGGAACGGACCTGGTCCTGTGAGGATTTTTCCCCCGAGGAGATCATCAACATGACCTATCAGCTTCACGCGGAGGTAATCGAACTTCCCTTTCATAATTGGTTCCTTTTGACTTAACCATATTAAACCCTTTTTTTTTCACTGCTGCAGTTGGGCTACATACTAGCCACAAACAATGAACTGCTGACAAGTCTTCTGTCTGAGGGGGGTCAGGCGTAAAGACTCTAGGTTCGCCTGATCGAGAGGGAGCAAGAATTATCCCAGCAGCTAGAGTCGGTCCAAGCTAAGAATCAGAGCCTCAAATAATTCGATGTCGATTTAAAGGCTAAAGCCGATTCCTTTCACCGAGCCCCGGCCTTCACAAAGAAGGAGATGGATGATGCGAAGGTTGAGGTGACCCGACCAGGTGAGGAGAATAAATCATTGAAGTGGCGGCTCGACTCATGTGAAACAGAACTTGGTGAGAAGTCAAAGCAGCTCGAAAAGCCTTTTGAAGACCTGAGGAGGCTGGAGTTCGAGCAGTTTGGTCTTCTAGAGGATGTAAAAAATGAAGGGTTAGAAGAATGCGTGGACATAGTTGAAATGCTCCAGCCCGATATGGACTTGGGGAATGTGTGCATCCTTATAAGTCTATGCAAGAGGGAGATAACAATGATGAGGCCCTGGGCCAAATGTTTGGAGACCCCAATGACCTATAAGATCCCGAGTCAGTGTCAACAATATCTCTTGTTCAAGAAGACCTCAGCCCTTCCCAAGTTGCCATGCCGACTGAAGGAGTCTGGACCCCTCATCCATTGTTCTAAATGAAGAAGCCCACAATGTAGGAGCGAAGTGGGGTTTACCGCTATGCCTAAGATGCTCAGCGACCATGACACTGTTGGGCTCGCGGCCCGTAAAGAGTACGGATTAGCTCAAGGGGGACTAAATCGGAGAATAAAGGAGTTACCACCCAGCGTGAACTGGGAAAAGATTTAAGGCCGCACTCACCCTTCGCAAGGGAAGACCTCAAACCATTGGGTTCGGAATGGTCCCTTACTTATGCCAGTATAATGGACGGGTTCACACAATGGTATAGCCAAGTCTTAATGCATTTCATGCAAAAAAAAAATGAATAAAGACATAATAACATACCCAATCAAAATATAACCATAATAACATAGTTGAAAAAAGCATATTAAATTAAAAAGTATAAGATGTGATAACGAAAACTATAATAAACAAAGATAAGCGGGAAAAACGTCGATAATAAATAACAAACAAAAAGAGGTTAATCACGCATATATGAATGTTTCCCGATGGTACGTGGAGTTGTATCCCAAGTACAGACCACACTACCGTCCATTCATCAGAATCGGTTACGAAATTTACGTATGGGTTTCCATCTGATATACCGCAAGGGATAATAATATGCATAATCATCAATGCAATGTAAACAGACATAAAAAATATAACCATGCATATGCGGATAATCACCAACATGAATAAATAAAATAAAAGGCAAAATAATAATAACGATTAAAATAAAAATAACAAATAAATGTGAAATAATAAAATAACGATGAAAGTGAATAAATAAATAAAAAAAGACTGCACTAAATAGAAAAAAAATAAATAACAAATGCCAAATAAATAAAAGAATGTGACCAGAAATTTGGTCGTCTTTGATGTAGGACTTCACATACCCGGCTGGACGCATTACATGTCCAGCCAGACACGTAATGTCTAGAACTATAAATTAAATATAGTAAATAGTGCCATCAGGTCTCACCTTTTTAAGTTGCTTTCTCGGAAGTACGTTAGGCCGTCGCCAGAAGGATTGCTGGTTCACTATTTTTGGTTGCTGTTTTGCAATTTCTAGTTGTTGTTCTACTGTTTCTGGTTGCTGTTTTTTAGTTATTGTTTTGATGGTTGCAACTGTTTGCTATTTTTTGGTTGTTTTTTGGCTACTGTTTTTGGCTGCTATTTTGGTTGTTTTTGGCTGTTGTTTTGGTGTTTTGGCTGCTCTTTTTTGGTGTTTTGGGGTTATTTTTTTCGATGATTTGTGGTGATTTTGGCTTGATGTTTTCTTTGTCGGTGGTGGCTCTAGGTTTTTCTTTATGTTTCGGTGGTAGGAAGAAGAAGAAGAATAAGAAGAAGAGCTTAGGGTTTCTTTGTTGATGTTGCCGTCCATGTGTAGGGTTTTTTTTGTGATGGTTTCCATCCAAGGTAAAGAAGAGAGGCCCCCATACTTTGATGATTTGGTCTCTCTTTTATAATGATTTGGAGGGTTCTCTAAACAAGGAAACAAATCATGTTTTATTTTGGGAAATTTATTTTGGGAAAAAAAAATTATAATTTGGTGGTGAGGTGATTTCAAATCTTGTTAATTGGAAAGGATGGGATTTCACATCTTGTTAAATTCGAAAGTATTGATGAGAGAATTTGCACATGTAAATTGCCTGGGATTTTCCTTATTTGGGAAGGTTTGGGCATGCATGGGAGGTTTGTATAGGCTTTGGGCCGTGTGTGGGTTACAGGGTAATGGGCGAGGCTAAGGTTTGAAACAGCGACTAAGAGAATCTGAGGCTGGCTAGTGAGTCCGAATCCAATGAGGTGCTAATTTTGGAGGTTTTCCTTCCTACCGGCATTCATTTTTCACAACTTCCGTAAATTTTCAAGTAGTGCCTTCATACGAGGATCATCATCGAGCTCATGCAAAAATGCAGTGCCTACAGTCTGTTGGATAATTATGACCCATAGCATCACTATTTGTACAAAACATGGTGTTGTTGTACAAATTGACTATGTGACAAAGGAAATTGCTCTTTTATCATTTGTAATTGGATTACCTAGATATAAATGATAAAAGTCCATATGATTAGTACCAGATTAATAAGATATGAGACAATATTAATCCATTAAGGTTTAATCATTAAATATCCTTAGTCGTAGTATTATCGAGACTGGACATCGATAATGCGGAATAGGCTAGTATTACACTTGTGTGTGTTATGGAAGCGTAACAGCATAGTTCTAATATATTTGGGTATTGGATAATCATGCAAGTGTAATATGAGGATCTGTTTACTGATAGTACGGAAACAGCTTCGCTCTGGATAGACCCCTCGGAATCCCATTCGTAGTATGACTATGTGTCTATGGGAATCCGAATCAGGGTAGGTGTATTTGGTCTTAACATGAGACTTGCATCGTTAATACTTGCGACAATCAATATACTTTGGTTTTGGTCGTCCATGGATTTAACAGGTTCTGTGTACGCCTCTTCCGGGTATACTAAGAATCGTAGTGTATTGGGTGTGATGTCAAGATGGAAGTATCACTTCATTCATATGGAGATGATGATCACTCAGGGATACAGAACTGGTACTCTAAGTGTTATAGCCATCGGGGAAGTATGACTAGGTCATGACTTTTCGATCATAAAGAGACTAGTTGTTAATGATCCGATATATACTTCGTACGGGGCAGACACAACTCCAGCCTCAGGCCTAGCATGTGACATCAGATACTGGATCATAATGCGCAATACTACGTATACTACGCCTGAAAAATATCATGTATTCCGTAGAAGAATATTTCTGGAGAATTGGGTAGGCACAGTGCTTTGCTAGAAGCCAACCATGTCTTATAAATCGGTAAGAACGTGGTACTGGGTACGCACGTGTTCATATAGTCTGATGACCGTATTTACTGCCAACATATCCAGGGATCTCTTGGGTCGCATCCCAAAGATTCACTGATGATATTTGACTCGAACAATATTAATCTGGGATTAATTAAGAGAGAGAAAATTAATCTGGGATTAATTACAGTAAGAATTAATCTGGGATTAATTATCAGAGAAAGAATTAAGAATTAATCTAGGATTAATTGCGTCGAGAATTTATCTGGGATTAAATTCGTCGAAAGAAGAGAACGCGATTAATTGGGAATTAATCGGTAAAATAAATTTAATAGTTAAATTAGATTTTACTATTTAATTTATTTAATTGGGCTAAAATAATATATTAGATATATTAATTGAAATTAGATTTCAATGCGGAATTAAAATTGGATTTTAATTCGTGCGAACGAATTGATTTGGAATTAATTCGCGAGCGACTTCCGTAATAATTTTGCTAAGCATTATTATTTAATTAAATTATATTTAATTATGCTGCCCACTTGAATTTTGAATTTAAAGTGGGGCCCACTTCACTTACATCATTAGTCACATTTGGTGATAGAAGTGGATGATGAGTTTTGGTGGAAATTTGTAAAACACTCTTTGCCTTTTGAAAAAGAAAAATACAATTAATGTTTTTTTGGAAAATCGTTATTTGCTCTCTCTCCTTGGCCGAAATGAATTGGCCACTGACTTGTCTTCTTAAAATGCCGAAAAGAAAAGCAATTGATTTATTATTTTTGAATTGGCCAAATGGCCTCTGAATGAAAAAATAAAAACAATTGCTCTCTGTGCTTTTGAATTGGCCGATTTGGCTTTCTCCTTTAAGAAAGGCCGAATGGCCACTGAAGTGAAGATAGGCCGAATGACCACAGACTTGGCCTCTGTTTTTAAAAGCCAATGGCCAATTGCTCCTCTCTCTCTTGGACAAAATTTGCTTCTCCTTGGGAGATAAAATTTATTCCATTTGTTCTTGCTAGCACATATGGAAGTCAAAAGAAGGTGATAGTGATACTCACCTATGAGCTTGGGAGCTTCAACATCCATGAAAAGTTTTGAAAGTCAAAACTGATCAATGTAAGTTAATTCCGCAAACTTCTTGATTTTATTCACACACGAATCACGCTTAGAGATCCCGTGGCATGTCTAGGACACTTACAATGTTATCAGAGCGAGATCTAAGCATGATTTGGATCCTAGGGTTTATAGACTTTAATTTGGGTATTTTTGCTTGGAGCAAGAAAATGCAAAATTGATGGTTTGGTTGAGCTTGTATGATGTTTAATTGGATTTGTGCATCATTGATTTTGTGATAAATTGTTTAGATAAAAAATCCCCAAAATCCATGCTTGGCCGATTGCTACCCTAGGAGGACTCATGGTGATTTTTTGAAAATTAGCAATTGGATATGTTAAAAGCATGAAATGAATATTGATTGTTGATTTAATTGGATTGAAATCAAAATTGTGTGTTATTTCATGTATTGCCGTGAGTATGAAGCATGTTGGAATGGATTGATTGTGCTTTAATTTGTGTTGGACATGAATTAAATGTTAAGCATGATTATTTAGATTAATTAGTGTTTTGGAATTACTAGATTAATTAATTAATTGTGTTAATTACACTTGAATTGAATTAATGTGTAATTTGGAATGATATATTAATTTAATTTGTTGTAATTGGGCTCATGGGCTTGGTTGGGCTAAATTTTAGTCTTGGATTATATTTGGGCCTAGACCATTCCATAAAGTCCAAAATATGACAATTGAGCCTTTAATAATTTAATTGGGCCTAATGGGCCAAAATTGATTCTATGGCATAGGGTGATTCCTATTGGGCCTAGATATTATGGGTTAGATCCATTTTGGCCAAATGCCCAAGCCTAAGGAATTAATTAAAAGCTCATTGGACTTTAATTGAATAGTATTGGATACTAATTGGGTCTTTGAGACCCATTAAGATTGGATTTGGAATCCAAGTCTTTAAGGCACATAAATAAGTGTAATTATTTAATTTGGAATTAAATATGAATTAGTATTGGATACAATTTAATTTGGATTTAAAATTGTAGTTCGATATAATTCAAGAATACTTACTTTGAGTATTTATTCTTAAACGAGTTTGACTCGCGCAAATCAAATCATTGTTTGAACATTGGATGGTCATTAATTCAAAGATTAATTAATTGGATTAGATTGATTGAATAACATGCTATGTGTGAATGAATACTTGGATGTATTGAATGAATAATGAATATCGAATGGATATTAGAAGGGTGAAGGCAATTTTGGAAATTGTTGTAATAAATTTAGAATTTATTAAATTGGACCTGCGTGTCCAGCCTATTATCTCCTTATCTCATTGTATATATCTTCTCACCAATTACCCTCAATGTAAATGAGGTTTCTTTAGAAGTATTATATAATTGGGTAGAAGTAAGAATAGTGCTAGCGGGAGAGAGGAAAATGAGAGATTTGTTCTAGGAACAAAATTTGTTATATATCCATCCGCATATCATTATTAAATTTATTCGCGCCTTATTATACTTGTTGAATGCATGCTTAAGGGTGTATGATGAGACCTAATTAAAAGATAATAAATTGGTTGCCAAATCGTGACAAAAACCCTCATTTTATATTAAACATTTTTCCTTCAATTGAGTGATTCTCTCTCAAGATCCAAGATTGGCATTGGTTTGTTGGCCAAAGTCAAGACCGTTGTCCATCGCGAATGTGTTTGAATCACGAAAGCTTTGTTCCATATTGTACGTCTTGGGCAAGTTGTGATTTGTTGGCCAAAGTCAAGGTCACTTCTTGTTCATCGACCTCGATTACGAAGCTTTCCTAATGTTAATGGGTCACGCTTAACTGGTTTCATTAAGCTTGTTGAGCCAAAGCCAAGGCTTAGTTGATTCAGAGGAAAAAAGTTAGGGAATATATTGGATATATTGGCATATATTGGATATATGTTTCGGACTTGGATGTCCACCTACTGGATCTAGGAATTAGATGAGATCCAATTGATCTTAGAGATCTACCTAGTTAAGTTTCATAAAACTTGTTGGCCAAAGTCAAGGTTGTGTGTTATTTAACGGGATCCTAGCCCACTAGGAAACTAGGTTTCTCGAGTACTCCACAGAGGGTTAGAGGCTCGCCGAAAAATAGTGGGAGGCAAGTATTAAATTTGTAATTTCGTTTAAATACTTGCCAATATGCGATCATTTCATTTTTTGTCATTAATTATTAATAAAAATATTAGTTGGACTAATATTCAATTGTTGTATTAATTAAACAGTTGGACTGTATTAAAACTACTTCATTTGTGGTTGGTTATATAATTGGATTCAATACATTTGAATGTAACTGATCAATTGTAGTTGATTATATAGTTAGACTATAGTAATCATTATATTTAATTGTACCTGAAATCGTTGATTGGATAGTTGGACTATAGCAATCAAGGTGACTAAAAGATTAGCGTCAAAGGACATAATCTTGGGGAAAATATCTTTAAACGGCTTTAATTTTTAGATTGGGAATAGAACTTCAGGATAGTCCTGGGAGCTGAGAAATTATTCTATTTGATAGAGAAACATTTCGGTCCTGAGCCCGGATTTGAGCGAATAGTGGAGCATGAGCTTAGGAAGACTCATTGTGATGATAAATTTAGTGTTCAATCCGTTATGCACAGCCAGAGCTTCTTAAAGGTTGTCTGCCTAAACTGTGGCAATTGAGGTCACTAGAAGTGTGACTGCCGTATGGACAAGGCAGACATGAAGGAAGTGAAGGCGTGACAAGGTTCCGGCTTCAAGAATGTTTGTTATAAACATGTTCACTACTGGTTTTAAAATTAGATTTTTGATTCTAGATGTGGTACATGAATATATGTACTGATGTGCAGGATCTGCTGATAAGCAGGGTACTGGCTTCAGATG
Organism: Zanthoxylum bungeanum; assembly: GCA_019454045.1. Lineage (NCBI taxonomy): Eukaryota > Viridiplantae > Streptophyta > Magnoliopsida > Sapindales > Rutaceae > Zanthoxylum > Zanthoxylum bungeanum. The sequence goes on along the minus strand of SKCR01005181.1, from coordinate 56,882 downwards.
AGATCGACCTGCAAGTAGGAAATTGGACGATAGTCGCTATTTTGACCATAGGAACCTAAGTTTTGGAAATGCCCTTTGGGCATGTACTTAAATTAGGAAATTGTTATAATGTACCTAGTTTGACTAGAAACATTATCTATGTATATAGTTTAACCCGTTGAGGGTATACCTTTATATTCCGAAACACCGGGTGTTTTTGTTTATAAAGATGATATCGAGATATCTACATTAGATGTAAATAATGGTCTTTATATTTTGAATATAAATGAATCTCAAACATATAACATGACAAACAAATAGCTCAAATTGAGTAAATCAAATGAGACTTATTTGTGGCATTGTCATCTGGGATGCATTAACAAGACTCGTATATCCACACTTTCCAAGAGTGGATACTAGGACGGATTTGATCCTAATTCAAATGATGTCTACGAATCTAGTTTATTAGGAAAAGTGCCTAAAACACCTTTTACTTGGTAAAAGTGCAGGTGCCACCGATCTGTTAGCCCTCGTTCATAGTGACGTAAGTGGGCCCATATCTAGCTAGGCTAGGAGTGGTTATAAATACTTCATAACCTTTACGGATGTTGCATCGTGTTATGGTTATGTGTTTCTTATGAAACACAAGTCAATAAATTTTGATAAATTCAAAGAGTTTCGACATGAAGTAAGAAAACAGACAGGTAAAAGTATTAAAATATTACGGTCGGACCATAATGTAAAATACTTAGACATATAAGTTTCAAGATTACTTGAAAGAGTATGGTATTCTTTCACAGTGGACTCCTCCCGGAACATCTCAATTGAGTGGTGTGTCCGAACGGAGAAATCGAACTTTGTTGGACATCGTAAGGTTAATGTTGAGTCACTCTGAGCTACCAATTTCCTTCTAGGGATACGCATTAAACAGTGCAGTACTTATTTTGAATAAGGTTTCATGAAAATTTGTTAGACAGACTTCATATTAGATATCAACAGGAAAGAAACCAGGTTTCTCATTCCTGAAGATTTGGGAATGCTGGGCATATGTTTGGATGGTACCAAACTAGAACCCAAATCGGATAAGTGCCTATTTGTAGGTTGTCCCAAGGAAACCAAAGTATAGTACTTATATAACTCACAAAAGAACAATGAAATTGTTGCTCTCCATGCGGTTTTCCGAAGAGGAATTCCTATATGCAGTGGTTAGTGGGAGGAAAGTAAAACTCGATGAAAATAAGAGTAATATTGTTCCAGGCACTGAGTCCTCATAGAACACCAACAGTTCATTAAGGATGAAACTGTACAAATAATCTTCGAACACATAAGAACCGCGTAGGTCAGAGAGAGTCAGAAAACAACCTGGGAGGTATGGGTTTCTGATCTCACCTCATATAGATATCAATCTTATTGAGGAAGACGAACCGACTACGTATGAGGAAGTGATACAAGGTATTGACTCCTTTTATGGAAAAGTGCTATGAAGTCCGGAATGGAGTCCATGTATACCAACCAAGTTTGGACAGTAGTGGATGTACCAGAAGGCATTGTGCCTATTGGTACTATATAAGTCTTCAAGGAAGACATACATGGATGGCAACATACAAATGTACACAACTAGGCTTGTACAGAAAGGGTATCGTCAACGACATAATGTCGATTACGATGAAACGTTTTCACATGTGGCCATGATTAAATCCATTCGGATAATGCTTGCTATAACTGTATGTTTCGTTTATGAAATATGACAGTTGGACGCCAAAATTGCTTTCCTTAACGGAAACTTTTTGGAGGATTACAACAGCCTAACGGTTTTATCGTGCCAAAACATGCAAACAAGGTTTGCAAGTTAAATCGATCCATTTATGGATTGAAGCAAACATAGCATTCTTGGAACCAACGTTTTGATGAGATCATAATGGTATATGATTTTATTCAAAAAAAAAAGATGATTCTTGTGTATATAAGAAGGTTAGTGGGAGCGCACTGAAAATGATTGTCCTATACATTGATGATGTATTGCTTCTTAGCAATGAAATTCCTATACTAAAATCGGTGAAAGCTTGGCTTTCATGAAAAATTCTCCATGGAATACCTGGGAGAAGCAGGCTTTATTCTAGGAATAAAGATCCACTGGGATAGATCTAAAAAGCTGCTAACACTCTCTCAGTGTTCGTACGTTTTGATATGTACGAGACCTAATGTCTCATATGCTTTGAGCATATGTAGACACAATAAGGCCAATCTAGATGATGGTCACTGGATTGAAGTTAAGAACAACTTTGAGTATCTTGGATGAACCAAGGATGCTTTCTGAGTATAGTGGGGAAATGAGGACTTGAGGTGACTGGGTTCACTGCTGTAAGTTTCTAAACCGATAAAAACAATTGTAAGTCACAATAAGGGTACGTATATAGTTTGAATAATGGAACAGTGAGCTAGAAATCTTCCAAGAAAGATACTGTTACTGAATAAACAACAAGAGTGAAACATTACTGCAGGTGAGACAGCAAAAGAAGCATTTTGGATCTATAAAATTCCTAATTAGATTAGGAGTAGTTCTGTTAGCAGCTGAGCTAGGCTAGCACATGCTAAGGAACCTAGGTCTCATCAATGATCCAAGTATATACTTCAAATATTTCATCTGATTTGTAAGATCATACATCGTGGCAATGTGATGATCGAATAAATTGCATCAGATGATAACCTTGCAAATCCATTGTTGAAAGCTGTTTCTCAGCAGAAGTTTGAGCAACCCGTACATAGTTCAGGTGTTAGACACTTGAGTGATTGGCTATAGGAAAACAGGGAGATTGTTGGACAATTATGACCCATAACATTACTATTTTTACAGAACATTGTGTTGTTGTACAAATTGACTATGTGACAAAGGAAATTGTTCTTTTATCATTTGTAATTGGATTACCTAGATATATAAATGATAAAAGTCCCTATGATTAGTACCAGATTAATAAGTGTGTGTTCACGCCGGTCACCTATCAAAGTCATGCATGCATTTTTACTTACCTTGTTCGGCCGTTACCGAACTTACTTGTTATTTCGCTGCTTTTGCGAGATGTTTCGATCTCTGGGATTTATTCCCGAATTAAGTTGAGTTGATGGTGAGGTGCTTCGACCTTTTGGATTCATTCCCGAATTCACTCCAGGTGTGAGATGCTTCGATCTATGGGATTTATTCCCGAACTGAGTTGAGTTGATGGCGAGGTGCTTCGACCTCTGGGCTTCATTCCCGAACCATACTGGGTGTGAGATTCTTCGATCTCTGGGCTTCATTCCTGAACCATCCTCGGTATGAGATGTTTTGATCTCGGGGCTTCATTTTTGAACTGTACTGAGTTGATGGCAAGGTGCTTCGACCCCTGGGCTTCATTCCCGAACCATCCTGGGTGTGAAATACTTCAATCTGTGGGCTTCATTCCCGCACTGAGTTGAGTTGATGGTGAGGTTCTTGGACCTCTGGGCTTCATTCACGAACCATGCTGGGTGTGAGTTGCTTAGTGACAAATTAACTATGTGACAAAGGAAATTGCTCTTTTATCATTTGTAATTAGATTACGAAGATGTATAAATGATAAAAGTTCCATATGATTAGTTCCAGATTGAGATGATATGGGACAGTATCAATCCACAAAGGTTTAATAATTAAACATCCCTAGTCAGAGTATTATCGAGATTAGATATCGATAATGCGTAAAAGACTAGTATTACACTTGTGCGCGTTGTGGGAGCATAACGACATAGTTCTCATATATTTGGGTATATGATACTCATACAAGTGTAATAGGAGGTATGACTATGTGTCTATGGATTGACCCCTTAGAATTCCATTGGTAGTATGACTATGTGTCTATGGAAGTCCGAATCAGGGTAGGTGTATTTGGTCTTAACCTGAGACTTGCACCGCTAATACTTGCGACAATCAATATACTTTGGTTTTGGTCGTCCAGGGCTTTAACAGGTTCCGTGTACACCTCTTCTAGGTATATTGAGAATCATAGTGTATTGGGTGTGATGTCAAGACGGAAGTATCACTCCAGTCATAGTGGAGATGATGATCACGTAGGATATGAAACTGGTGTTCTTTTATGTTGCAGCTATCGGGATATTATGACTAGGTCATTGTTATTCGATTATAGAGACTAGTTACCAGAGATCCGATATATGCTTCGTACGGGGCAAACACGATTCCAGCCCCAGGCCTTGCACGTGACATCCGATGCTGGATCGTAATACGCAATACAACGTATACTACGCCTGATATAGATCACATATTCTAGTAAGAATATTTTTGGAGAATTAAGTAGGCACGGTTCTTTGTTAGAAGCCAACCATGTCTTGTAAATCGGTAAAAATGTAGTACTAGGTACGTACGTGTTCGGATAGTCCGACGACCGGATTTACTGCCAACATATCCGGGGATCTCATTGTCACTTCCCAAAGATTCACCGATGACGTATGACTCACACTATATTAATCCGGGATTAATTATAAGAGAGAGAAAATTAATCTGGGATTAATTATAAGAGAGAGAGAAAATTAATCTGGGATAATTACGGAGATATTTTATTTGGGATAAAATATTATTTAAAGAGAGAGAACGATAAATTTGGAATTAATCGATAAAATAATATATTCGATATATTATACGAAATTGGATTTCGACGCGGAATTAAATTAGATTTTAATTCGGACGAACGAGTTAATTTAGAATTAATTCGTTAGCGACGTGAATAGTAATTTTGCTAGGCAAAATTATTTAATTGAATTTGATTTAATTAAGTCGCAACGGAAAATTCGTTAATTCGAAATTATCGAACCCGAGCCCCGGAGTGTTTGCGGGCCCACTCGCATTTCGAATTCAAGTGCGGCCCACAAGTCACATCAAGCGTCACATCAACTAGTCAACTTGGTTACTTTAAAGTGATAGAAGTTGGTGGTTGCTTTTTTTGCACTCTTTGTCATTCTTGGAATGACTTATACCAACTTTTGATTTTTGGTATATGCATAATTGATTTTAGAAATCAATAACACAACTCTTTCTCTCCTCTCACTCTCTTATCTTTCTCGGCCAAGGGCCTCTTTTTCTTCTTTCTTTTTTCTGTCAAAACCGTGAGATGAAGGAGAAGCTTAGGAAATTTTGTGGCAAAATTTTCAAGGTGATAGCACACTTATGAGTCATCCGAAGGTGATAAAGAAACCCACCCGTGGGCATGGAATCACACACATAGCTTGGAGCTTGAAGGACCATCATGGCTGAATTTTTGGAGCACAAAATGGAGCAATTGTCGTGAGCATCATGGACCAAAAGCTTGGAGATTTTTGTTGTTCCTCGCATCGCATAACTGATCAATGTAAGTATGATTCTGCCATGCTTCTTTGTTGTATTCACACATGATTTCTTGCTTGAATCGATCTTGGGACTAATTTAGAAACCCATCAATGGTATCAGAGCCATTTTGAGCATGAAATTGATTTAGGGTAAAATTGGGAAAAATTGATTTGAGCATGTTTGAGTGAAATTGATTGTTTGGATATGCTTAAATTATGATAACTTGGTGTTATGCATTGTCAATTTGATGAAAATTGGATTGGATAAATTTTCCCCAATATGTTAGGGTTGGCCGAAACTAATGGTGCCCTAATGTCATGATGAATTTTTTTGATTTTGATCATTGGATGAGTTGAAATCATTTGGGGAATGTTGATTTAGGATTTAATTGGATTGAATTCGGAATCGAACATGAAAAACCCTAAAATGCCGAGACTTGATAAGCATGAAAATGATTGATTTTTGATTCAAATGTGTTGGACATGTGTTGATGATAATTAGCATAAATAATTGAGTGAATTAGTATTTTGGAAATGTTAATTTGGTTAATTAATTATGGCATACACGTTAGGTTAATTAAATTATGAAATTTGGAATTTTGGTAATTTAATTAATTGGGCGAAATTTAGAATTGGGCTTGTACAGTTGTAATTGGGCTTAATGGGCTTGGTTGGGCCAAGTTTGGTTTAGGCTAATTGGTTGGATCCAATTGGGCCCAAAACCATATCCATAAAGTCCAATTATGACTTAATGGACCTTTAATTTTAATTGGGCCTAATGGGCCTAAATTGGTTTCTTAGAAAATAAGGGTGATTCCTTAAATGGGCTTTGGTATTTGGGTTTGACCCATATCGACCAAAATACCATGCCTTAAGAAATTAATTAAAAGCCCATTGGACTTTAATTAAATTAATATTGGATGTTAATCGGGCTTTGAGACCCGTGACGATTATATTTAGAATCTAAGTCGTAAAGGCTCGTCAAAAAGTGTAAATATTTAATTTAGAATTAAATAAAGAATTAGTATTAAATACAAATTGAATTGGATTTAATATTGTAGTTTAATATAATTCAAGAATTCGTACTTTGAGTACTTATTCGTAAAACGAGTCGGACTAGCGCAAAATCAAATCGTTGTTTGAACATTGGATGGTCATTAATTTCAGATTAATTAATTGGATTAGATTGATTGATAACATGCTTGTGTGAATACATGGATGCGATGTATGAATAGTGCATATCGGATGGATATTAGATGGGTGAGGGCAATTTTGGAAATTGTTGTAATAAATTTAGAATTTATTAATTGGACCTGCGTGTCCAGCCTATTACCTCTTCACTCTGTGTATTTCTCTTCTCACCTATTCCCATCAATTTAAATGAGGTTTCTTTAGAAGTGTTATGTAATCGGGTAGAAGTAATACTTGTGCTAGCGGGAGAGTGGAAAGGGAGAGATTTGTTCAAGAAACAATGTGTTAAGTATCCATCCGCATATCATTATTATATTTATTTACTTACGCGCCTTATTATGTGTTTAGAATGCATGTTTAAGGGTGTATGATGATGAGACCTTAATAAAGATAATTAATTGGTTGCCAATTACGCGAAAAAACCTCAACACATATTAAGCGTTTTTCCTTCCATTGAGTGATTCTTACTCAAGATCCAAGACTGGCACTGGTTTGTTGGCCAAAGTCAAGACTTTTTCCGTCACGGATGTGTTTGAATCATGAAGGCTTTGTTCCATATCGGTGTCTTGTCCAAGTTGTAATTTGTTGGCCAAAGTCAAGATCACTTCTTGTCCATCGACATTGATTACGAAGCTTTCCATGGTCAATGGGTTCCGCTTAACTGGGATCATTAAGTTTGTTATGCCAAAGCCAAGGCTTAATTGATTCAGAGGAAAAATGTTAGGGAATATATTGGATATATGGCATATATAAGATATATATTTCGGACTTGGATGTCCACCTACTGGATCTAGGAATTGGATGGGATCCAATTGATCTTAGAGATCTACCTAGTTAATTATCATATAATTTGTTAGCCATAGTCAAGATTGTGTGTTATTTAACGGGATCCTAGCCCACTAGGAAACAAGGTTTCCCGAGTACTCAACAGAGGGTTAGAGGCTCGCCGAAAATTAGTGGGAGGCAAGTATTAAATTTGCAATATTCGTTTAGTTACTTTCCATACGCGCTCATTACAAATTTTTCGTCAAATAAATTAATATATTAATTAGACTAATATTTAATCATTGTTTTAATTAAACAGTTGGACTGCATTCAAACTATTTCAATTAATAGTTGATTTTATAATTGGATTATAGTAATCAATATAATTGAATTTAACCAATTAAATTATAATTGATTATATAGTTAGACTATAGTAATCATTATAATAAATTGTACCTAAAATCGTTGATTGGATAGTTGGACTATAGTAATCAATATAATTGAAAGATTAATGTTTAAAACATAATCCTGGGTGAAAATGTATTTAAACGGCTTTAATTTTCAAATTGGGAATAAAATCTCAAGATAGTCCTCAGGATCGAGAAGTTGCTTTATTTGATATAGTGACGTCTCGAGCCTAAGCCCGAAGTTGAGCAAATAGTAGAACATGATATTTGGAATATTCATGTGATGATAACTTTAGTGCTTAATCTGTTATGCTTGCCGCAAAGACTCATTAATTTCTTAATCAGAACTAAGGATTATATCCTTATAGTATGATAATGAAATTGAAAGATCTTCATATATCAATCCTTAGATCTTAGAAGAATAAATTGCAATAGAAAACTCTTGGAGAGTTAAAGGCTACGCTCAAGGAGACAAAGCCAGAGTTTGCAATAAGGCAAGAAGCGCAAGGCGCATCTTACTTCGACATTCCGGAAGGCCAATGCTTGGCCAAAGGCTTCTGGAGTGTGAAAAAGGGTAAAGGCAAAATCATTATAATCTTTTGGGAAGAAAAAGGACATATCCCAAAATGTCTGCCTAAACTGTGGCAAACGGGGTCACTGAAAGCGTGACTGCCGTATGGACAAGGCAGACATGAAGGAATTAAAGCGGGGCAAGGTTCCGGCTTTAAATATGTTTGTCATAAACATGTTCACTACTAGTATTAAAATTGGGTTTTAGATACTGAGTGTGGTACATAAATATGTGCTGATGTGCAGAATCTGCTGAGAGTAGGATACTGACTTCAGATGAGATTTATCTACGAGTCAGAAATGGGACGACAGTCGCTATTTTAACCGTAGAAACCTAAGTTTAGGAACTACCCTTCGGGTGTGTACTTAAATTAGAAAACTGTTAGAATGTAATTAGTTTGACTAGAAACATTATCTCTATATCAGGGTTTAACCCGTTGCGGGTATACCTTTATATTCTAAAACAATAATGTGTTTTATTATATAAAGTTGATATTGAGATAAACACATTAGATGTGAATAACAGTATTTATATTTTGAATATAAATAAATCTCAAACATAATACATGACAAACAAAAAGCTCAAACTGAATTAATCAGTTGAGATTTATGTGTGGCATTGTTGTCTGGGACACAATTAACAAGACTCGTATATCCACACTTTCGAAGAGTGGATACTAGGATGGATTTGATTCTATTCAAATAATGTCTACGAATCTAGTTTATTAGGCAAAATGTTTATAATACTTTTTACTTGGTAAAAGTGAAAATGCCACCGATCTGATAGCCCTCGTTCATAGTGACGTTAGTGGGCCCATGTCTAGCTAGGCTAGAGGTGGATATGAATACTTCGAAACCTTTATGGATGTGGCATCGCGTTATGGTTATGTGTTTCTTGAGAAACACGGATCGGAAACTTTTGATGAATTCAAAGAGTTTCGACACGAAGTAGACAGACAGACCGACTAAAGTATTAAAACCATCACGGTTAGACCATGATGGAAAATACTTAAGCAATAAGTTTCTCGAATACTTGAAAGAGTATAGTATTCTTTCAATGAGTACTCCTCCCGTAACACGTCAATTGGCGGTGTGTCCGAACAGAGAAACTGAATTTTGTTGGACATGATAAGGTTAATCATGAGTCACTCTAAGCTACCATTTCCTTCACGGGATACGCATTAACAGTGCAAAACTTATTTTGAATAAGATTCCATAAAAATCTGTTAGACAGACTTCATATTATATATGAACTGGAAGAAACTATGTTTTCTCAATCCTGAAGATTTGGGTATGCTAGGCATATGTTTGGATGATACCAAACTAAAAACCAATTCGGATAAGTGCCTAAGTTGTGGGTTATCCTAGGGAAACCAAAGTATAGTACTTATACAACTCACTAGAGAACAATGTAATTGTTGTTCACCATGTGGTTTTCCTAAGTGTAATACCTATATACAGTGGTAAATGGGAGGAAAGTAAGACTCGATGAAAATCAGAGTAATACTATTACTGGCATCGATTCTTTAATGGATCACAAATAGTTCATCAGGAATGAAACTATACCAATAATCTTCGAATACACAAGAACCACGTGAGTCGGATAGAGTCAATAAACAACCTGGGGTATGAGTTTCTGATCTCACCTCATAAAGATGTCAATCTTATAGAGGGTTACGAACTGACTACGTATGAGGAAGTGATACAAGGTATCGACTCCCTATTATGGCAAAGTGCCATAAAGTCCGAAATGGATTCCATGTAGACCAACCAGGTTTGGATACTTGTTATTGTACCGAAAGGCATTGTGCCTATTGGTACTATATAAGTCTTCAAGGAAGATATACATGGAAGGCAACATACCAACGTACTAAGATAGGCTTGTAGCGAAAAAGGTATCGTTATCAACATTGTGTCGATTACGACGAAACCTTTTACCCGTTGCCATGGTTAAATACATTTGGATAATGCTTGCTAATGCTACATGTTTCATTTATGAAATATGACAGCTGAATGCAAAAACCGCTTTCCTTAACGGAAACCTTTTGGAGGATGTTTATAACATCTTGACGGTTTTGTCGCACCAAAATGAGCAAACAAGGTTTGCAGGTTATTCGATCCATGTATGGATTGAAGCAAGCATTGCGTTTTTGGAATTATCATTTTGTTGTAATCATAATGGTATGTGATTTAATTCAAAATGAAAATGATTCTTGTGTATATAAGGAGGTTAGTGGGAGCGCACTGACAATGAATGTTCTAAGTAATGATGACATATCATTTCTTGGAAATGATATTCCCATAATACAATCGGTGAAAGCTTGGCTTTCATGAAAATTCTCCGTAGAATTCTTGGGAGAAACAACCTTTATTCTTGGAATAAAGATCTATTGGGATAGATTTGAAGTTGTTAATACTCTCCGAGAACTCGTACATTGTAATAAATGTAAGCGACCTGGTGTCTCATATGCTTTGAGCATATGGATTCACAATCAGGCCAATCCAAGTGATAGTCACTGGATTGATATTAAGAACATCCTTTAGTATCTTAGATGAACTAAGGATGATGTCTTAACCTATGGAGTAGGAGAACTTGAAGTGACTGGGTTCACCATTGCAAGTTTCCTAACCGATATAAACGACTATAAGTCATAACAACAGTACTATAAAGTTTGAATAACAGAACAGTGAGCTGGAAATCTTCCAAACAAGATACTGTTACCAAATAAAAAACAAAAGCGGAATATTATTGCAGCTAAGGTAGTAATAGAAGCCTTATGGATCGATAATAAAATCCTAATTATATTAGGAGTAGTTCTGTTAGCAGCTGAGCTAGGCTACAACATAGGCTAAAGAATTAATGGTCTCATCAACGATCCATATATATACTTCAATATTTATCTGATTCGTTCGGATCATACATCGTGGCGATGTGATGATCGAATGAATCGCATCAGATGATAACAATGCAAATCCACTGACGAAAGCCTTTCTTTAGCAGAAGTTTGAGCGAACCGTACATTGTTCGGGTGTAGGACACTTGAGTGATTGGCTATAGGCCAAGTGGGAGATTGTTGGACAATTATGACCCATAGCATCACAATTTATACAGATCATGGTATTGTTGTACAAATTAACTATGTGACAAAAGAAATTGCTATTTTATCATTTGTAATTAGATTACCAAGATGTATAAATGATAAAAGGTCCATATTATTAGTTCCGGATTGAGATAATATGAGACAATATCAATCCACAAAGGTTTAATCATTAAACATCCCTAGTCAGAGTGTTATCGAGACTAGACATCGATAATGTGTAAAAGACTAGTTTTACACTTGTGTGCGTTGTGGGAGCATAACGACATAGTTATCATATATTTGGGTATAGGATACTCATGTAAGTGTAATAGGAGGTTGTGTTTACCGATGGTATGGGAACAGCTTTGCTCTGGATAGACCCCTCAGAATTCCATTGGTAGTATGACTATGTGTCTATGGAAGTCCGAATCAGGAAGGTGTATTTGGTCTTAACTCGAGACTTGCACCGCTAATACTTGCGACAATCAATATACTTTGGTTTTGTTCGTCCAGGGCTTTAACAGGTTTTGTGTACGCCTCTTCTGGGTATATTGAGAATCGTAATGTATTGGGTGTGATGTCAAGATGGAAGTATCACGCCAGTCATAGTGGAGATGATGATCACGTAGGATACGGAACTCTTTTATGCAGCAGATATATGGATATTATGACTAGGTCATGTTTATCCGATTATAGAGACTAGTTACCAGAGATCTGATATGTGCTTCGTATGGGGCTGACACGATTCCAGCCCCAGGCCTTGCACGTGACATCTTATGCTGGATCGTAATACGCAATACTACATATACTACGCCTGATATAGATCACATATTCCAGTAAGATAATTTCTGGAGAATTGGGTAGGCACGGTGCTTTGCTAGAAGCCAACCATGTCTTTTAAATCGGTAAAAACGTAGTACTAGGTACGTACGTGTTCGGATAGTCCAACGACCGGATTTACTACCAACATATCCGGGGATCTCATGGGTCGCTTCCCGAAGATTCACCGATGATGTATGACTCGCACTATATTAATCTGGGATTAATTACGGAGATATTTTATCTGGGATAAAATATTATTTAAAGAGAGAGAACGATTAATTTGGAATTAATCGATAAAATAATATATTCGATATATTATACGAAATTGGATTTCGACGCGGAATTAAAATTAGATTTTAATTCGGACGAACGAGTTAATTTAGAATTAATTCGTTAGCGACGTGAATAGTAATTTTGCTAGGCAAAATTATTTAATTGAATTTGATTTAATTAAGTCGCAACGGAAAATTCATTAATTCGAAATTATTGAATTCGAGCCCCGGAGTGTTTGCGGGCCCACTCGCATTTCGAATTCAAGTGCGGCCCACAAGTCACATCAAACGTCACATCAACTAGTCAACTTGGTTACTTTAAAGTGATAGAAGTTGGTGGTTACTTTTTTGCACTCTTTGTCATTCTTGGAATGACTAATACCAACTTTTTATTTTGGTATATGCATAATTGATTTTAGAAATCAATAACACAACTCTTTCTCTCCTCTCACTCTCTTCTCTTTCTCGGCCAAGGGCCTCTTTTTCTTCTTTCTTTTTTCTGTCAAAATCGTGAGATGAAGGAGAAGCTTAGGAAATTTTGTGGCAAAATTTCCAAGGTGCTAGCACACTTATGAGTCATCCGAAGGTGATAGGGAAACCCACCCGTGGGCATGGAATCACACACAAAGCTTGGAGCTTTAAGGACCACCATGGCCGAATTTGTGGAGCACAAAATGGAGCAATTGTCGTGAGCATTATGGACCAAAAGCTTGGAGATTTTTGTTGTTCCTCGCATCGCATAACCGATCAATGTAAGTATGATTCCGCCATAATTCTTTGTTGTATTTACACATGATTTCTTGCTTGAATCGGTCTTGGGACTAATCTAGAAACCCATCAGAACCATGCTGGGTGTGAGATGCTTCGATCTCTGGGCTTCATTCCCGAACTGAGTTAAGTTGATGGTGATGTGCTTCAACCTCTGGGCTTCATTCCTGAACCATGCTAGGTGTGAGATGCTTTGATCTCTTGGCTTCATTCTCGCACTGAGTTGGGTGATGGCATTTTGGTCCATCTGTGTGACTCTTCGATCTACTGGGGAGTTTTTTTCTGTGATGATGAGGTGCTTCGACCTCTAAGATTCATTCCCAAACTATTGATAAGGTGGGCCTCGGCCCTAAGATTCCTCCCTGAACTGTTGAACTGATGGTGGTGAGGCACTTGGACCCCTGATCTGTCTTATTTCTCGAGGCTCTTTGCTCATCCTCATTACCGAGTGTAGATCACAGAAACCGGCGATGCATGTTGTTCTAGGCTCGCGGCCCAGTTGGGAGTACGGAGTAGCCTGTGGGGGACTAAAGTGGAGAATAATGGAGTCGCCACCCGGTGTGAACTGGGAAAATGGTTTAAGGCCGCACTCACCCCTCGCAAAGGAAGACCTCAAACTGTTGGGTTCGGAATGGTTAGGCTTAGTGTGGTTGCAGGCATTTTGGGCCGAGGATAATTTTGAAACGGAGATTCGACGAACAAACCCAAAGCTAAACAAGCGCATTAAATCCAACGAGATATCAATTCTTGACTTTTCCCTTCCGTCGTTCGTTTCCCACGACTTAAAAGGTAGTGCCTCCGCAAGAGGCTCATCATCGAGACTTATATGCAAAAATACAGTACCTACAGTCACCCCCACTTTGATAGGATTTGTGCATTGTCTGACAATGACAGTCCTATCAAAGTTCATGCAATGCATTTTTTACTTACTTGGCATGGCAGCTGTCACCTGACTTGCCTGTTGTGCCGAATTGATTTGATTGCGCCGTACCTGGCGTGCTAAACCCCATACCCGAGGTGTCGCGATTGCGTCTCCGTACCTAGAGTGTCGCAGAGTTGATTTTATTTGTGCCGTACCTGGTATACTAAACCCCGTACCTGAGGTGTCGCAGTTGCGTCTTCGTACCTAGAGTGCCGCATAGTTGATTTTGTTTGTGTCATACCTGGCATGCTAAACCCCGTACCTGAGGTGTCGCAGTTGCGTCTCCGTACCTAGAGTGCCGCAGAGTTGATTTTATTTGTGTCGTACTTGGCATGCTAAACCTCGTACCTGAGGTGTCGCAGTTGCGTCTCCGTACCTAGAGTGCCGGAGAGTTGATTTTATTTGTGCTGTATCTGGCATGTTAAACCTCGTAACCGAGGTGTCGCAGTTGCGTCTCCGTACCTAGAGTGCCGCAGAGTTGATTTTATTTGTGCCGTACCTGGCATGTTAAACCCCGTACCTGAGGTGTCGCAGAAATATCTCCATACCCGAAGTGTCGTACCTGGAAAGCTAAACCTCATTCATGCGATAAGAGCCTAAGTGGCTTGGGTATTTGAGAGAGTTCGCTCCACCCTCCCTCTGGGGAATCTACAATAAGAAATCCATTTGACAGTTAGTCACATACCATAACTCGTTGGCATGTACCGTAAGGTATAAAAAAGGTGCGCTCACTTGTTCTAGGCTCGCGACCAAGTTGGGAGTACGGAGTAGCCCGTGGGGGACTAAACCGGAGAATAATGGAGTCGCCACCCGGTGTGAACCGGGAAAATGATTTAAGGCCACACTCACCCCTCGCAAGGGAAGACCTCAAACCGTTGGGTTCGAAATGGTCCCTTACTTATGTCATTTGTAATGAATGAATTTGTGCAATTTTAACCAAGCCTACTCAACATATATTGGCAAGAGCAATCTAAATTCCTACAAGGCCTAAATCTAAGTTTGCATGCTTCAAAAGTAAATTCTCATAAATGAAAACATAAAATATCACACAATAAACATGTTGAATAAATAACGATCTAAACATAATGTAAATTAAATTCCTATTGCGAAAGGTAAATGACTAAATCATGCATAAAAAAAATAAAGTACTAAAACTAAATCAAATTTCAAAGATGAATAATTTTCTAAACTAAACTATTAATTCATACAAGGTAAACTAAATTACATGCTTTCTAAAGAATTAATTCATGAGAGATAGAATAAATAACATGTGCCCTCAGGTCTAACCTTTTGTGTCGTCTTTTGGAAGTGCGTTTCATGGCCGTCGGAAGGGCTAACACTCCGTAACTCCTTTGGTTCACTAGTTTGACATTTTCCTTCGCTGTTTCACTATTTTGCTCACTGTTTTCACTTTATTTCACGGTGTTTTAGGTCACGGTATTTCGCTTACTGGTTTGCAGTGAATTGAGGACTATTTTGGCATGTTTTGAGGAGTATTGGGCTGCTGTTTTATGCGGTTTTAAAGCTAAGGACTGGGCAGTTGGTTGTGCAGTTTCGGGGTGCTTTCTGGACAATTTCAAAGAGGTATTTATGAGGTAATTACTGGCAATTCAGTGAGTGCTTGTGCGTGCAGTATGGGGCTGTGCAGTGAGGGTTTTTTCGGTGATGTAAGGGGGCAGTTTCAGTGATTTTTCTGGTCAGTATTTGCGTGAACAGAGGGTGCAGTTAGAGGGGCTGATTTACGTACATAGAGACTGCAGTGAAGGGCTATTTACGTGTTAGGAGCTGTAGTGAGGAGGGCTGTGTTGGCGTGAGTTTGAGGGACAAAATGGAGGGCTATTTGTGTGTTAGGGGCTGTGCAATTAGGGACCTTCAGGCATGAATCAGGTTTGTGAGTGAAGTGGGCTGTAACGTGAAGGGCTCTGTGACTGGTGGCGTGATGCTTTGAGGGCAGGTGGCTAGTGGCGTGATGCTTTGGAGGTAGATGGCTAGTGGCGTGATGCATTGGAGGTAGTGAGTGGGTTAGTGGTTTACGTTTGAAGGCTTGGGGACATGAGGGATGTGAGGCAGATTTGTGAACTTGATGTGTTGCGGGCTAGGTGAAGACAGACGTGTATTGGCTTTAGTGTTTCTTGTGTGAGCGTTGTGTGTATGAGATTGAGAGGAGAGGGTGTCTTGTGTTGTCTATATTTTATGTATGTGCTCTCAATGTGCTAGGGGTTTGGAAGTGAACTAAGGGTCCATAAATAGGTAAATGAAGTAGCATTTATTGGGTAGGCTAGGGAGCATTAATTGGGAGGTTTCCTTTGTTGAAAAAAAAATGGAAAATGGAAGGCTTTGTCATGGATGTGGGGTTTAGTGAATTAAATGGTGTGGGGAAATGTCATTAATGGTTTGAAAGCTTTGTTGAAAATGGAGGGCAAGGTAAATTTGGAGTCAAATGTGTGGGGTATGCATGGTAGAAGGTTAATTTGGTTGTTTGAATAGTTGATGGAGGGGTAAATGGGTGTAAAGGGCGTGGGCCTTGGTGTTTAGGTGGGCTTGGTGTGTGTTTTGATTTGGTTTCATGGGCTTCGGGCTTCGGGCGTGGGCTATGGTTCTAAGGGCTTGAGGGTATGATTTCCTTTTGAAACGGAGGTTCGACGAGAAAACCCGAAGCTAAACAAGCGAATTAAGTCCAACAAGATGTCAATTCTTGATATTTCCCTTCCGACGTTCATTTCCCACGACTTCCGGGACTTATATGCAAAAATGCAGTGCCTACAGTCGCCCCTACTTTGATGGGATCTGTGCAGTGTGTGGCAATGACAGTCCTATCAAAGTTCGTGCAATGCATTTTTACTAACCTGGCTCACCAGCTGTCACCTGGTTTGCCTGTTTCTCTGAAACGAATTTCATGATGTGCCATTCCTGGCGTACTAAACCCCGTATTTAGGGTGTCGCGGTAGTCCACAATAGTCCACACTAGTCCACGATAGTTCATGATAATCCACGGTAGTCCACAATACTCCACGATAGTCCACGGTAGCCCACAATACTCTGCATAGTCCATATAGTCCATGATAATCCACCGTAGTCCACGATACATCACGATAGTCCACGGTAGTAAAGTTTCACAATAATCCACGGTAGTCCACAACACTTCACGATAGTCCACGATAGTCCACAATATTTCACGATAGTCCACGGTAGTCCACAACATTTCACGATAGTCCACGGTAGTCCACAACACTTCACGATAGTCCACGTGCCGTACCTGGCAAAACTGTTCTGATGTCTCCCTACCCGGAGTGCCGTACCTGATAAAAATTGATCTGATGTGGGCCTTAACCCAGAGTGCTACACCTGGCCTAGACTGATACTGATAATGATGTGGGCCTCGCCCCCAGAATGCCATACCCGGCAAGACTGATACTGATAATGATGTGGGCCTCGCCCCCAGAATGTCATACCCGGCAAGACTGATACTGATGATGTGATGATTTTTTTCAATATATTGTACTGTCTCTCACGAGGTAATCTTAATAGCTAGACATGTTTTCGTCCTCAACGAATGCTTCCCGTCGAAACCTAAGAACCTTCAAAGTACTCGATATACTCAACTCCGACCGTCTGAAAATGTGATCTGAGCTAGACTCCTAGTGTGTGTGCGCTAAGGCTCTTTTGTAGCTTGTTCCTTAAATAGGCCAACTCGATGATTTCGCTTTGAAGGATCGGACCAGTGGGTCTAACCAACCTGGATGTCTTGATCACATTCTCTGATTACTTCATCATACTCAATATGATATGGTCTTCTTTTTGTCTATTTTCTTTTCATTTTGAGTTTCTTTTCTTTTCTTTTCTTTTTCTTTTTCTTTTTTCTTTCTTTTTTTCTGACACACCTACCATTTAAGGTAGCATTTCTCCTCATGGTGGTCCTAATACTCGCCCATGGGTAGCTTCACGTTTATCAGTTATAGGTGGTCTATTTTCTTTTTATTTTCTTTTTCGTTTTAGAGACTTCTTCTTTATTTCCAACCATATCATATATCGTAGCATAAGTAAACCAGTGTGGACATCCAAGTAAGCGGTCATTCGCTGATCCAATATCTCATCAACTAATTATCTTGCCAACCACCCAGGCTTCTACTGCTGAGATCCCGTAATCAAGTGCTTGTGAGTCTAGCTGAGATCAATCCTTTCAGAATACTGGACGAGAGCACGTCTGCACTTATCGTTTCTAAAATTTCTCCCTACAGTAAACAATGTCATCACCGGACATATGCCTAACTATCAAAGACTTCTCTCTCTTCTTTTTTTCACTCATTCAACATAATTCTTCCTCTTGACTACTGGTGAGATAGGTTTCGCCCCCTGAATCTGATATTGATATAGGCCTCAACCCTAGGACTCATCCCCGTAAACTGATATTGATGTTGATGTGGGCCTCAACCCCGGGACGCATCCCCAAACTACTGATGAAGTGGGCCTCAACCCCGAATCTGACATTGATGCTGATATGGGCCTCAACCCTATGATTACTACCCGAATCCAATATTGTGCTTTTGCTATGTCTGATTGGCTTGTATTCCCCGCTTTCTCTCTTTATTCTTCAAAACCTGTGAACACAAAACAAAATAAACACAAAAGAGTGAAAAATGTGTTACGTGTATGCATGCATGCATGAATGTTCCCATCCCGTCGGGTTAGGTCTTCTGCCAATTCTCTTGGTGACTGCTCAGTCCCAGGCAAAATATAGCTTCAATCCGTCAACATTGATCGGCTTGGTGAACTCGTTCCCTTCCAAATCTGACAGTTTCACTGCCCATATTTCCCAGTTTTTGAATAGCAATCTTATCTTTTATGCTTGCTTCTTCTGAGGATTCCCCATGTTCTAAGCATCGTCGAGTATCATAGTACCAAGGTTGAATGCTTTTGTCAAATATACTCATGTTACATATTCAGGCGAGTAAGGGAAATGAACGTCTTTATTATCATTAAGAAAAAGGTTCGAATAAACAGGCAAAATCAATGTCTATATTAAAAATGCAGGATCAAACAAACTTGGAAGAACAACTTCATCATCCGCAGCACTTCCTTCTTCCTCGGCCTATGGTTCTTCATCGTTGTCATCCCATATCCCCATGTAAGAAGCTTGGTGGTTGAGATCTTGGAGGACGAAGGTTTCGGGCAAGCCAGAGATGATCATATAGGTGGGTGGGGGGATGGAGTGATAATTTGGTATGGGATTGGCGTGTGTGTTTGGCTGTTCTCTTTCAGGGTCAGGTATTTTGTGGGAGTCAATTAAGTCTTGGATCTCATGGTAGAGACGGGTACATCTATCGGTGTCATGGCTAGGTTGTTGGTGGAAGTGGCAGTAGCGGTTCATATTGAGGTTTGGTGGGGGAGGATTCGGGAGTGGTCTAGGCTCCAAGGGTTTTAAGAGTCCTTGCCTAGTTAACTTCTCAAGTACTTTGGACAAGGGTCTGCCCAAGTTAGAAAAGCGCCTATTCTTAATAGCCGTAATCTCCACAGAAGCAGGATTGGCACCCGAAGGCACTCCGACAGTTCTCCTATTTAGATTGTAAAACTTCCGATTCTCGGCTTCCTCTTCTTCAATATCCATGACAGTTTCCCTCAGCTTTCGGAAATCTGCAATCATGGAAGTCGTCCTCCTCAGCTTGCTATAGATGGAGGGCTTGGTACCCTTAATGATCATCTTTATTTGGTCCTTCTCCGAGGGCCTTGTCTGCATCTTTTGCAGCTGGCTTCTCCAGTGGTCTACATAGTTTTTGAAGCTCTCCTCCGGATTTTTCTTAGTATTCTCCAAATCCCGGAGTGACAAATCGATCTCCAAGTCTGTAACATACTGCTTCAGGAAGGCATCATCAAACTTCTTCCAATCTTCTTTTATCTTTTTCTAAAGGCTGTGATACCAAACCCGAAGCTAAACAAGCGAATTAAATCCAACGAGATATCAATTCTTGACTACTCCCTTCCGCCGTCCGTTTCTCGCGACTTAAAAGGTAGTGCCTCCACAAGAGGCTCATCATCGGGACCTATATGCAAACATACAGTGCCTACACCGAGGTTGTTCTCCATTCCCAGAGTGCCATTCCCTACTTGCTCGTCTTCATTCCCGAGGAGTTGTTGTTAGACAGTTATGACCCATAGCGTTACTATTTGTACAGATCATGCTGTTGTTGTACAAATTAACTATGTGACAAAGGAAATTGCTCTCTTATCATTTGTAATTAGATTACCAAGATGTATAAATGATATGATGTCCTTATGATTAGTTCCTGGATTGAGATGATATGAGACAGTATCAATCCACGAAGGTTTAATCATTAAATATCCATAGTCAGAGTATTATCGAGATTGGACATCGATAATGCGTAAAACTAGTATTACACTTGTGCGCGTTGTGAGGGCATAACGACATAGTTCTCATATATTTGGGTATAGGAAACTCATGCAAGTGTAGTAGAAGGTTGTGTTTTACCGATAGTACGGAAAACAGCTTCGCTCTGGATAAACCCCTCAGAATTCCATTGGTAGTATGACTATGTGTCTATGGAAGTCTGAATCAGGGTAGGTGTATTTGGTCTTAACCTGAGACTTGCACCGCTAATACTTGCAAATCAATATGCTTTGGTTTTGGTCGTCCAGGGCTTTAACAGGTTCTGTGTATGCCTCTTCTGGATATATTGAGAATCGTAGTGTATTGGGTGTGATGTCGAGATGGAAGTATCACTCCAGTCATAGTAGAGATGATGATCATGTAGGATACGGAACTTGTTCTCTTATGTACAGCAGTCATCGGGATAAAATGACTAGGTCATGTTTATCCGATATAGAGACTAGTTACCAGAGATCCGATATGTGCTTCGTACGGGGCAGACACATTTCCAGCCTCAGGCCTTACATGTGACATTCGACTGGATCGAAATACGCAATACTATGTATACTACGCCTGATACAGATCACATATTCCTGTAAGGATATTTCTGGAGAATTGGGTAGGCATATCGCTTTGCTAGAAGCCAACCTTGTCTTGTAAATTGGTACAAACGTAGTACTAGGTACGTACGTGTTCGGATAGTCCGACAACCGGATTTACTGCCAACATATCAGAGGATATCATGTGTCGCTTCCTGAAGATTCACCGATGACGTATGACTCGCACTTTATTAATCTGGGATTAATTAGATGAGATAGATAAAATTAATCTGGGATTAATTGCAGAGATATTTTATCTAGGATAAAATATTATTTAAAGAGAGAAAAATGATTATTTTGGAATTAATCGATAAAATAATATATTCGATATATTATACGAAATTAGATTTCGACACGAAATTAAATTTAGAATTTAATTCGGGCGAACGAGTTAATTTGGAATTAATTCGTTAGCGACTTGAATAGTAATTTTGCTAGGCATAATTATTTAATTACGACGCAACGGAAAATTCGTTAATTTGGAATTAGCGAACCCGAGCCCGGTAGTGTTTGCGGGTGCACTCGCATTGTGAATTTAAGCATGGCCCACAAGTCACATCAAGCGTCAAATCATTAGTCACATCAAGCGTCAAATCACATGTCACTTTGAGTGATGTGATAATTTGTCACTTGATTGATTGATGAAAGTGGTTGAGGCTTTATTGCCTTTTACTTTTTGAAATTGAAAAGTGGTATTTGTTTAATGGTTTTTGGAAAATCAATTAAGAAATACATAACACAATTTCTTTTCTCTCTCTTTCATGATTCACGGTTTTAGAAACCATTTTCCCTTCTCTCCCTCTCTCGGCTTTGAAGCCATTTTCTTCTTCATTTCTTGGCTTGGCCGAAAATAACAAGAAGAAAAGTGAAGATTTTGTTGCAAAGTCAAGAGTTTTAGCACACAAGGAGTCATCCTAAGGTGATAGGGAACTAATTTCATGACCATGGAATCATCAAACCAAGCTTGGAGCTTGAAGATTCATCCATCGAGGACAACTTGAAGATGGCCGAAAATGATGGAGCCCAAAAGAGGATCATTGCCGTGAGCTTCTTCTACCTTGGAGGAAAAGATTTTCTTCGTCGCATCCAATCCGATCAATGTAAGTATTATTCTGTCGTACTTCTTGATGTATTCACATGTATTTTCATTGCTTGATATGATCTTGGGATGCTTAGATAATTCCAACAATGGTATCAGAGCCTAATTGAGCATGAAAATAATTTAGGGTTAAAATTGGATAAAATCAATTTGAGCATGATTTGATGAAATTGTTTGATTGAGTATACTTAAATGATGTTTAATTGATGTTGTGCATGATCAATTTCATGAAATTTGATTGGATAAATTTTTCCCCAATTTTTTAGGCTTGGCCGAATATGTACATACCCTAATGTCTTGGTATTTTTTTTTTGTTTCGTTGATCATTGGATGACTTGAAACGATTGGGTAATGTTGATTTAAGATTCAATTGGATTGGATTTATAATTGGACATTAAAATCCCCAAAATGTCGAGAGCTTACTAGCATGAAATGGGTTTGATTTTTGATTAAAATGTGTTGGACATGTTTTGATGATAATGAGCATAATTAATTGTTTAAATTGATGTTTTAGAAATGTTAATTTGGGTGATTAATTATGGCATTACACTTTGAGTAATTAAATTGTGAAATTGGAATTTAATTATGTTGGGCCAAATTTGGAATTAAATAGTGAATTAGTATTAAATACAAATTAAATTGGATTTAATGTTGTAGTTTAATTTAAATCCAGAATTCGTACTTTGAGTACTTATTCGCAAAACGAGTTGGACTCGCGCAAAATCAAATCGTTGTTTGAACATTGGATGGTCATTAATTATCAGATTAATTAATTGGATTAGATTGATTGATAACATGCTTGTGTGAATACATGGTTGCGATGCATGAATAATGTATATCAGATGGATATTAGATGGGTGGGGCAATTTTGGAAATTGTTGTAATAAATTTAGAATTTATTAATTGGACCTGCGTGTCCAGCCTATTACCTCCTTACTCTTTGTATTTCTCTTCTCACCTATTCCCCTCAATGTAAATGATGTTTCTTTAGAAGTGTTATGTAACGGGTAGAAGTAATACTTGTGCTAGCGGTAGAGAGGAAAATGAGAGATTTGTTCTAGGAACAATGTGTTAAGTATCCATCTATATATCATTATTATTTATTTATATGCACTTTATTATGTGTTTAGAATGCATGTTTAAGAGTGTATGATGATGAGACCTTAACAAAGATAATTAATTGGTTGCCAATTGCACGCAAAAAACCCTCAACATCATATTAAGCGTTTTTCCTTCCATTTAGTGATTCTTACTCAAGATCAAAGACTGGCATTGGTTTGTTGGCCAAAGTCAAGGCCTTTGTCCGTCGAGGATGTGTTTGAATCACGAGAGCTTTGTTCCATATTGGTGTCTTGTCCAAGTTGTGATTTGTTGGCCAAAGTCAAGATCATTTCTTATCCATCGACATTGATTACGAAGTTTTCCAAGGTCAATGGGTTCCTCTTAACTGGGATCACTAAGTTTGTTGTGCCAAAGCCAAGGCTTAGTTGATTCAGAGGAAAAAGGTTAGGCAATATATTGGATGTATTGGCATATATAAGATATATGTTTTGGACTTGGATGTCCACCTACTGCATCTAGGAATTGGATGGGATCCAATTGATCTTAGAAATCTACCTAGATAATTATCATACAATTTGTTGGCCAAAGCCAAGATTGTGTGATATTTAACGGGATCCTAGCCCACTAGGAAACAAGGTTTCCCGAGTACTCCACAGAGGGTTAGAGGCTCGCCAAAAAATAGTGGGAGGCAAGTATTAAATTTGCAATATTCGTTTAATTACTTGTCATACGCGCTCATTACAAATATTTCGTCGATAAATTAATATATTAGTTGGACTAATAATTAATCGTTGTTTTAATAAACAGTTGGACTATATTCAAACTATTTCATTTATAGTTGATTATATAATTAGATTATGGTAATCAATATATTTGAATTAACTAATTTCAATTAATAGTTGATTTTATAATTGGATTATAGTAATCAATATAATTGAATTTAACCTATTAAATTATAGTTGATTATATAGTTGGACTATAGTAATCATTATAATAAATAGTACCTAAAATCGTTGATTAAATAGTTGGACTATTAGAATCAAGATAAATTGAAATATTAGTATTTAAAACATAATCATGGGTGAAAAATATTTTAAACGACTTTAATTTTCAAATTGGGAATAATGTATCAGGATAGTCCTGAAAACTAAGAAGTTACTTTATTTGATAAAATAACATCTTAGGCCTAAGCCTGGAGTTAAGCAAATAGTAGAACATGATATTTGGAACATTCATGTGATGATAACTTTAGTGCTTAATCCAATAAGCTTGCCAAATAGACTCATTAATTTCTTAGTCAGAACTAAGGATTAGATCTTTATAGTATGATATTGAAATTGAAGGATCTTCATAGATCTATTCTTAGATCTTAGAAGTACTAAATTGCAATAGTAAATTCTTGGAGAGTTAATGGCTATTCTCAAGGAGACAAAGCCAAAGTTTGCAATAAGGCAAGAAGCGCAATGCACACCTTACTTCGATATTCTAGAAGGCCAAGGCTTGGCCAAAGGCTTCTGGAATGTGGAAAAGGGGCAAAGGCAAAGTCATTATAATCTTCTGGGAAGACAAAGGACATATCCCAAAATTCTGCCTAAACTGTGGCAAATAGGGACACGGAAGCGTGGCTGCCGTATGGACAAGGTAGACATGAAGGAATTAAAGAACGGGCAAGACTCTGACTTCAAATATGTTTGTCATGAAATATGTTCACTGATAGTATTAAAATTGGATTTTAGATACTTGATGTGGTACATAAATATGTACTGTTGTGCAGAATCTACTGACAAGCAGGATACTGACTTCAGTTGAGATTAATCTGCGAATTGAAAACGGGACAAAAGTCGTTGTTTTAACTGTAGATACCTAAGTTTAGGAACTACCCTTCGGTATGTACTTAAATTAGGAAACTATTAAAATGTAACTAGTTTGACTAGAAACATTATCTCTATATCAGGGTTTAACCTGTTGCGGGTATACCTTTTTATTCTAGAACACTAAAATGTTTTATTTTATAAAGATGATATTGAGATAAACACATTAGATGTGAATAACAGAATTTATATTTTGAATATAAATAAATCTCAAACGTATAACATGACAAACAAATAGCTCAAACTGAATAAATTAGTTGAGACTTATATGTGGCATTGATGTCTGAGACAGAATTAAACATGACTCGTATATCCACACTTTTAAAGAGTGTGTACTAGGACAGATTTGATATCAATCAAATAATTTCTACAAATCTAGTTTATTAGGCAAAGTGCCTAAAACACTTTTACTTGGTAAAAGTACAAGTGCCACCGATCTATTAGCCCTGGTTCAAAGTGACGTAGGTGGGCCCATATCTAGCTAGGCTAGATGTGGATATGAATATTTTGTGACCTTTACGGATGTGGTATCGCGTAATGGTTATATGTTTCCTTTGAAACACAAATCAGAAACTTTTAGAAGTTTCGACACGAAGTAGACAAACAGATCGGCTAAAGTGTA
Organism: Zanthoxylum bungeanum; assembly: GCA_019454045.1. NCBI lineage: Eukaryota > Viridiplantae > Streptophyta > Magnoliopsida > Sapindales > Rutaceae > Zanthoxylum > Zanthoxylum bungeanum. The sequence continues at coordinate 31,122 of SKCR01005181.1, read as the reverse complement.
AAACCATCACGATTGGACCATGATGAAAATACTTAAGCAATAAGTTTCTCATATACTTGAAAGAGTATAGTATTCTTTCAATGAGGACTCCTCCCGGAACACGTCATTTTGACGGTTTGTCCAGACGGAGAAACCGAATTTTGTTATACATGATAAGGTTAATCATGAGTCGCTCTAAGCTACCATTTCCTTCAACGGATATGCATAAACAGTGCAAAACTTTTTTTGAATAAGGTTCCATATAAATCTGTTTGACAGACTTCATATTAGATATGAACAGGAAAGAAACCGGGTTTTCTCATTCCTGAAAATTTAGGTATGTTGGGCATATGTTTGGATGATACGAAACTAAAACCCAAATCGGATAAGTGCCTAAGTTGTAGGTTATCCTAGGGAAACCAAAGTATAGTACTTATACAACTCACAATAGAAAAATGTAATTGCTGCTCGACATGCGGTTTTCCTAAAAGGAATACCTATATGTAGTGGTAAGTGGGAGGAAAGTAAAACTCGATGAAAATCAGAGTAATAGTATTTCAGGCACCTAGTCCTCAATGGAACACAAATAGTTCATCAAGGATGAAACTATACCAGTATTCTTCGAATACACAAGAATCTCGTAGATCGGAGAGAGTCAGAAAACAACCTGGGGTATGGGTTTCTTATCTCACCTCATAAAGATGTCAATCTTATTGAGGAATACGAACTAACTACGTATGAGGAAGTGATACAAGGTATCGACTCTCTATTATGGTAAAGTGCCATGAAGTCCAAAATGGATTCCATGTATACAACCTAAGTTTGGACACTAGTTAATATACCGGAAGGAAATGTGCCTATTGGTACTATATAAGTCTTCAAGGAAGACATGCATGGAAGGCAACATACCAACGTACTAAGCTAGGCTTGTAGCGAAAAGGTATCGTTATCAACATTGTGTCGATTACGACGAAACCTTTTACATGTTGCCACGTTAAATCCATTTGGATAATGCTTGCTGATGCTGCACGTTTCATTCATGAAATATGGCAGCTGAATGCCAAAACTGCTTTCCTTAACGGAAACCCTTTTGAGGATGTTTACAACATCCTGACAGTTTTGTCGTACCAAAACGAGCAAACGAGGTTTGCAGGTTATTCGATCCATGAATGGATTGAAGCAAGCATTACGTTATTGGAATTATCGTTTTGATGTAATCATAATGGTGTATGATTTAATTCAAAATAAAAATGATTCTTGTGTATATAAGGAGGTTAGTTGGAGCGCACTGACAGTAGAAGTCCTAAGTAATGATGACATGTCATTTCTTGGAAATGATATTCCCATAATACAATCGGTGAAAGCTTGGCTTTCATAAAAATTCTCCGTAAAAATGTTGGGAGAAACCACATTTATTCTAGGAATAAATATCTACTGGGATAGATTTAAAGTTGTTAACACTCTTTGAGAACTCGTACATTGATAAATGTACATGACCTGGTGTCTCATGTGCTTTGAGCATATGGAGTCACAATCAAGCCAATCCAAGTGATAGTCATTGGATTGAAGTTAAGAACATCCTTTAGTATCTTAGAGAACTAAGGATGCTATCTTAGACTATGGAGAAGGAGAACTTGAAGGGACTGGGTTCACTACTGCAAGTTTCCTAACCGATACTAACGACTATTAGTCAAAATAACGGTACTATAAAGTTTGAATAAATGGTACAGTGAACTGGATATCTTCCAAGCAAGATACTATTACCGAATAAACAACACAAGCGGGTTATTGCTACAGCTGAGGCAGAAATAGAAGCCTTCTGGATTGATAATAATCTAATTAGATTAGATATAGTTCTGTTAGCAGCTGAGCTAAGGTACAGCGCAGGCTAAAGAATTAATGGTCTCATCAGTGATCCAGATATATATTTCAAATATTCATTGATTCATTCGGATCATACATCGTGGCGATGTGATGATAGAAAAAATTACATCAGATGATAATCATGCAAATCCGCTAACGAAAGTCTTTTCTCAGTAATTTGAGCGAACCGTACATAGTTCTGGTGTATGACACTCGAGTGACTGGCTATAGGCCAAGTGGGAGATTGTTGGACAATTATGACCCATAGCGTCACTATTTGTACAGATCATGGTGTTGTTGTACAAATTAACTATGTGACAAAGGGAATTGCTCTTTTATCATTTGTAATAAGATTACCAAGATGTATAAATGATAGGAGGTCCTTATGATTAGTTCCTGGATTGAGATGATATGAGACAGTATCAATTCACGAAGTTTTAATCATTAAATATCCCTAGTCAGAGTATTATCGAGATTGGACATCGATAATGCGTAAAAGACAAGTATTACACTTGTGCGCGTTGTGAGAGCATAATGACATAGTTCTCAAATATTTGGGTATATGATACTCATGCAAGTGTAGTAGGAGGTTGTGTTTTACCGATGGTACGGAAAACAGCTTCGCTCTGGATATACCCCTCAGAATTCCATTGGTAGTATGACTATGTGTCTATGGAAGTCCGAATCAGGGTATGTGTATTTGGTCTTAACCTGAGACTTGCACCTGCTAATACTTGCGACAATCAATATACTTTGGTTTTGGTCGTCCAGGGCTTTAACAGGTTCTGTGTACGCCTCTTCTGGGTATATTAAGAATCGTAGTGTATTGGGTGTGATGTCGAGATGGAAGTATCACTCCAGTCATAGTGGAGATGATGATCACGTAGGATACGGAACTTGCTCTCTTATATACTGCAGTCATCGGGATAAAATGATTAGGTCATGTTTATCCGATATAGAGACTAGTTACCAGAGATCCGATATGTGCTTCGTACGGGGCAGACACATTTCCAGCCTCAGGCCTTGCACGTGACATCCGATACTGGATCGAAATACGCAATACTACGTATATTACGCCTGATACAGATCACATATTCCTGTAAGGATATTTCTGGAGAATTGGGTAGGCATGGCGCTTTGCTAGAAGCCAACCTTGTCTTGTAAATCGGTACAAACATAGTACTAGGTACGTACGTGTTCGGATAGTCCGACGACCGGATTTACTGCCAATATATCCGGGGATCTCATGTGTCGCTTCCCGAAGATTCACCGATGAAGTATAACTCGCACTTTATTAATCTGGGATTAATTAGATGAGAGAGATAAAATTAATCTGGGATTAATTGCAGAGAAATTTTATATAGGATAAAATATTATTTAAAGAGAGAAAAAAGATTAATTTGGAATTAATCGATAAAATAGTATATTCGATATATTATACGAAATTGGATTTCGACGCGGAATTAAATTTAGAATTTAATTCGGGCGAACGAGTTAATTTGGAATTAATTCGTTAGCAACATGAATAGTAATTTTCTAGGCATAATTATTTAATTACGACGCAACGGAAAATTTGTTAATTTAGAATTAGCAAACCCGAGCCTGGGAGTGTTTACGGGCACACTCGCATTGCGAAATTTAAGCACGGCCCACATGTCACATCAAGCGTCAAATCATTAGTCACATCAAGCGTCAAATCACATGTCACTTTGAGTGATGTGACAATTTGTCACTTGATTGATTGATGGAAGTGGTTGAGGCTTTATTGCCTTTTCGTTTTTGAAATTGAAAAGTGGTATTTGTTTAATTGTTTTTGGAAAATAAATTAAGAAATACATAACACAATTTCTTTTCTCTCTCTTTCATGATTCACGGTTTTAGAAACCATTTTCCCTCCTCTCACTCTCTCGGCTTTGAAGCCATTTTCTTCTTCATTTCTTGGCCTGGCCGAAAATAATAAGAAGAAAGTGAAGATTTTGTTGCAAAGTCAAGAGTGCTAGCATACAAGGAGTCATCCTAAGGTGATAGGGAACTAATTTCATGAGCATAGAATCTTCAAACCAAGCTTGGAGCTTGAAGATTCATCAATGGAGGACAACTTGAAGATGGCCGAAAATGATGGAGCCCAAAAGATGACCATTGCTGTGAGCTTCTTCTACATTGGAGGAAAAGATTTTCTTCCCCGCATCCAATCCGATTAATGTAAGTATGATTCCTCCGTACTTCTTGATGTATTCACATGTATTTTCATTGCTTGATATGATCTTGGGATGCTTAGATAATTCCAACAGTTGCTCGTCCTTATTCTCGAGGTTATTCTCCATTCTTAAAGTGCCATTCCCGGCTTGCTCGTCCTCATTCCTGAGGAGTTGCTCTTCCTCATTCCCGAGGTTGTTCTCCATTCCCGGAGTGCCATTCCCGACTTGCTCATCCTCATTCCCGAGGAGTTTCTCGTCTTTGCTGCTTTTTTTTTTCTTCAAAGCCTCCGAACACAAAACAAAAATTATGTGTATGTGACGTGTATGCATGTATGAATGGATGCATTCCCTATTCCGATGGGTTTTCTTTGTCCTATTGGCTTGATGTCATCTTTGGTCAGGCGTTCCTTGTGTTATAGGGTTTTCTTCACCCCTTTAGGAATCCTTTTGGCCTTTGGGCGCCCCATTGGCCTGCTGACAGTTTCCTTCTGCCAATTCTCCTCCGGCGATTGCTCAATTCTCTTTGGTCTCATGGCTCAAGATCTTGTTGTGTCCCTTATTCGTGGGGTGGTAGACTGGTCACCCCCGGACCTAGTTCAGTTTTCTACTCTCCGCTACCTGCACAGGGTCAAGGTGGATTACGCCTTTTTGAAAGCGGCCTCTTTCTTTTGCTGTACTGAAAATCATGTCTTCCGATTCCCAGATTTCAAAATGTGCCCTCTCCCCGAGGAGTTTGCTGCCATTCTCGGCTTGCATTTTTCTCTTACTACCCTTCTCGGATACTGAAAATCATGTCTTCCGATTCCCAAAGCTTTCCTTGTTTTGCAGGTTTGTTCTATCTTTTGCCCAAGCTGTCCTTTTGGATTTTCAACTTAGCGGTTTGCTTTATATTGCCTAAGTCACCTTTTCAGGTTTTCAACTCAGCGGGCTAAACATTTTTTTCTTTTTCTCCTCTTTTTTTTTCTTTTGTTTTTTCAGATTTGTCCTCATTCTCGAGGCTCTTTACTCTTCCTCATTCCCAAGGTTCCTCAACATTCTTGGAGCTCTTCTGCTAGATCTCCTGACCTTGGTCTAGCATTTATGAAACAAAAGACGTGATTTGTAATTACTTGACTCTAATATTCCCCGGTTAGCTAAGATTTATGCAATCTATGAGCATCCTGAACATTTGTTTCAATAAATGCATTTGCATTACTTCTTAGTACATATGTAGGAAATAAACTGCATTACAAAGGTACCTCTGTCGCTAACTGTTCCTCACTGATTTTACAATTAGCCATTCTTTCTTGCTCACTCATGCTCCTTTTTGCTTGGGCTGTCCTTTGCGGATTTTCAACCCAACGAGCCTTTTTTTTTTCTTTTTTTTTCTTATTTTTTTATTCTTTTTTTATGCAAAGTATTGTTTCATCCCGTCCACGTTGATGGGCTCGGTGAACTCGTTCCCTTCTAAATCTGACATTCTCACTGCCCCATTCCCCATCATCTTTTTGACTAGGTAGGGCCCTTCCCAAATGGGCCTGAACTTTCCCGTTGGGTCCATTATCAGTGGCTTCGATTGTTTGAGCACTAAATCACCTTCTCTGATCTTGGTGGGACGCACCTTCTTGTTGAACGCCCTGGCCAACCTTTTCTGGTATAGCCGCATGTGGTACAAGACCTTTATCCTTTTCTCATCCAGTAATGCTAGTTGTTTGAACTTCTGCGAGGCCCATTCCTGCTCAGGCAATTCTGCTTCTGCTAGTACCCGCATTGACTGTATCTCTATTCCCACTGGTAACACTGCATGTACCATCTCTCCCACAGCGCCTCGGGTTCTATGGCCAAATACAATACCAAGGGTTTGCCCGGCCTTGAGAGTTTCAAGACGAGTGATTTATCCAAGTATTCTTTGATTTTGTCAAAAGCTTCTTGACATTGACTATTCTACTCCACAGGCTGGTCCTTCCTCAATAGCTTGAAGATGGGCTCACATACTAATGTTAGTTTGGCAATGAATTGACTGATATACTGGATTTTCCCGAGAAAAGCTCTAACTTCCTTTCCTTTTTTTTCTCAGTTTTTTTTTCTTTTTTCACCTCTTGATAGTGGGTTTCATATAGAAGCTTACTTTTACTGAGGTAGTGGACTGCATGTTCCACCCATGTCTCATTTGCCTGTACCCTCATCGCCCCCAACACTTCGAGTTCTATGGCCAAATACAACACCAAGAGTTTGCCCGGCCTTGGGGGTCTTAAGACTGGTGGTTTAACCAAGTATCCTTTGACTTTTTCAAAAGCTTCTTGACATCTAACCTTTTCGGCCTATTCTAGCCTCATTCTTCGGAGCTTCTGTTTTACTGGTCTCATGTGCGGGGAAATACTCATGTCTACTCTTGGCATGTCTTCATAGGACCAGGCGAATACTTTTGCATATTTTATTAACATTCTCTCTACTCTTTCCGCTTATCAGATGTGACCTCACTTGCAATTGAAATTTCCTTGGGGTTTTCACATGTACCAAGATTAAATGCATTTGTCTTTGTTGAGTTAATGTCAAATATGCTCATGTCATGCGTGTTATGATGCAGACTAACAAGAAAATACTCAAACAAGTAAGCAAAATCAATGTCTTTTTGATTAATAAATGCAAGATTACAATTTAATAAGTCAGGAAAATAAACATCTTCCTAATTTGCAGTCTTGTCTTTTTACGTCGTCTTGCTTTCTTCGAGCGTCAGATTCTCCAACTACAGTAGTTCTACTTCCTATTCATCTTCCTATTTTGCAACTTCCTATTTCATCTTCACTACTACTATCCCATATCCCCATGCAAGGAGCTTGGCAGTTGAGAGTTTGGGGGACAAAGCTTTCGGGCAGGCCGGAGTTGATTATGTAGGTGGGTGGTGGAACATAGATGGTTTCCGTGTGTGTTGGGTTGTTCTTTTTCTGAGTCAAGTATCTTATGGGTGTCAATAAGGTCTTGGATCGCATGCCTAATGCGGGTGCAGTTGTCAATTTCGTGGCCATTTTACTGATGGAAGTGACAGTATAGGTTTAGGTTGAGGTGGGGTGTCACATGGTTTGGAAGTGGTCTAGAAACTAAATGTTTTAAGAGTCATTGCCTCTTCAGCTTTTCAAACACCTTTGACAAAGGTCTACCAAAATTGGAGAATCGTCTGTTTCGGATGGCGGCGACCTCAGTAGGAGCAGGCTTGGTCCCTGAAGACCCTCCAATGGTCTTTCTATTTTTGCCATAAACCTTTCTGTTCTCGACTTCCTCTTCCTCGATATCCATGACAGTTTCTCTTAACTGTCGAAAGTCACTAATCATGGAGGCCATCGATCCCATATTGTTATAAATGGAGGGTTTGGTGCCCTTAATGATCATCTTAATCTGGTCTTTCTCCGAGGGCCGTGTCTGTATTTTCAAGATCTGGCTTCTCCAGCGATCCACATAATCTTTGAAGGTCTCTTCTTGCTTCTATTTGGTGTTTTCTAGGTCATGGAGTGACAAGTCTATCTCCATGTCTGTGACATATTGGTTCAGAAAGGCCTCTGCTAATGCCCTCCAGTCATCCCTGACCTTTTTCTCTAAGCCATGATACCATACTACGGGCGCCCCTTCCATTGACATCCCAAACATCTTCTACACATGGCGTTTCGACAAACCCACTGAACTCATCAATGAAATATATTGTCGGAGATGGACCCTAGGATCTATGTTCCCATTGAACTTGGCCATGTCAAGCATCTTAAACTGGGGAGGCAGTTGTTCTTCGAAAGTCATTGCATCATAGTCTAATAGATCTTCATGTTTTCCCTTCATCTTATTGGTAACTGACTCTACTTGTTCTCTGACTTTCTTTAACTCTTCCTGAGGCCCGGCTATCCTTCTCACGGTATATTCAGCCATTCATCATCAAAAACGGAGATTTCTTTTCTCACCCTATTTGGGGGCTCATCACGCCTTCCACCATTATTGTTTTATGTTCCCACTGTGCGGGGTACTGTCAGATTGGTCATAGCGTTGGTCAAAGCTTGTAGTTGCTCGATAATTTTGGTGATGTTGGTCTCCAATTGATCCATTCAGGAACTTTCACTTCCTGACGCATCCATGCTTGCTAACCTCTTCTTGACAAGTCTTTCTTCTTCTCTAACCCAATGGATATCTATTATGGCTTTTAAGACAAATGGGGTTAGCATGATGCGTGTATGCATGAGATGCATGAAATGCATAAGATGGTTATCAAAACAGCATATATCCTTCTGACCTTATTCCTCCCACACTCGTGGTAAGTCCATTTATGCCCTAGGTATGGATCATTTTATGCACCAATGTGGGGTGCACAAAATCATTCTCTCATATGCTACAAGGGTAAACCTTGGCTACCTCAGTCCCTTTTCATCAGTAAAAGACAAAGACTGCCCATTTACAATATTGATTAAGCCTATTATGGGGATCGTGCCATTGTCTAGAAACAACGATTTGGGCCATTGGTAATCATGGTTGTGGCGGGGATGGACTTGGAGATATCCAAAAGAATACAAATATACCATAACAAGGCGTGCCCTTCTTGGATGAAAGCCAGTGTGGATATCGAACTCATGCATTTGGCATATTCGGATCATGTTTGGACCTTCTAAGCCCATCAAGGTTTCCATACAAGTTGGTCTGTTATCATTTTAAAGCGTTCAATCAGAATATCGCGAGGTGCAAACTTGTCCCAGTTGAAAAGGCCCAACAGGTTTACACTTTTACGATAAGGTGTATAAATAACTTCAAATGATAGTGGGCCTAAACACAAGGTGGTCCATCATCACTTTGAAAACTTTCGGCCCAACCATTATAAAATATAATCTCATCCCAATTTAAGTGGCCCAACAAGTTCGTATCTTATGATAAGAAATCCATAACGGGCAGCTTCTATAGAACACATAACTATGGTTCATATGCGGGCTTACAAGGGTATGGATATAGGCTCTCATCGGCGAAGGGTTGCTCACAACTAGGTCTCCCCACTCAAGAGTTCGAGCGACCAAGTGAGCGCACCTTTTTTATACCCTAGGGTACGTGCCAACGAGTGATGGTTATCATCACATAACAATCTGCCACCTTGAGTGAAAGCGACTTCACGATACATGACGCCATCGAGGTAAGAAGGGTATGCAAAGTATAAGAGACTTGGGTAACCAAAGCCAAAGCCACGAACACTACAAGGCATTATTTTGGGGCCGATTCTATGTCCCTAGTGGAGTCGCCATCTGTAGGAGTGAAGCGGGGTTTACCGATATCCCTATGATGCTCGGAGACCATGATACTGTTGGGCTCGCGGCCCGTAGAGAGCACGGATTAGCTCACGTGGGACTAAACCAGAGAATAAAAGAGTCGCCACTCAGCGTGAACTGGGAAAAGATTTAAGGCCGCACTCACCCCTTGCAAGGGAAGACCTCAAACCGTTGGGTTTGGAATGGTCCATTACTTATGCCAGTATAATGGACAGGTTCACACAATGGTATAGCCAAGTCTTAATGCACTTCATGAAAAAAAAAACGAATAATGACATAATAACATACCCAATCAAAATAATAACCACAATAACATAGTTCAAAAAACATATTAAATTAAGAAGTACAAGATGCGGTAACGAAAACTGTAATAAAAAAAGATAAGCGGGAAAAGCGTCGATAAATAAAAAGGGGTTAATCACGCATATATGAATATTTCCCGAGTGGTAAGTGGAGTTGTATCCCAAGTACAGACTGCACTACCGTCCATTCAGATTCGGCTACAGAATTTACGTTTGGGTTTCCATCCGATATACCGCAAGGGATAATAACATGCATAATCATCAATGCAATGTAAACGTACATAAAAAATATAACCATGCATATGCGGATAATCACCAACATGGATAAATAAAATAAAAGACAAAATAATAAAATAACGATGAAAAGATAAATAACAAAATAAATGCGAAATAATAAAATAACGATGAAAGTGAATAAATAAATAAAAAAGGATAGCACTAAATAGATAAAAAAAAAATAAATAAATAACAAAATGCCGATGAAATAAAAGAATGTGACCAGAAATTTGGTCGTCTTTGATGTAGGACTTCGCATACCCGGCTGGACGTATTTCACTTCTAGCCACGCAGCGTCCGGAATTATAAAATAAATATGGTAAAGAGTGCCTTGAGGTCTTACCTTTTAAGTTGCTTTCTCGGAAGTATGTTAGGCCGTCGCCGGAAGAATTGCTGGTTTGCTAGTTTTGGTTGTTGTTTTGCTGTTTTTGGTTGCTATTTTTCTATTTCTGGTTGCTGTTTTGCTGGTTTGCTGGTTGCACTGTTTGCTATTTTTTGGTTGTTTTTTGGCTGCTGTTTTTGGATGCTATTTTTGGTTGTTTTTTACTGCTGTTTTCAGTGATTTTGGGCTGTTGTTTAGGTTGTTTTTGGACTGCTGATTTGATTGTTTTGGCTGCTATTTTTGGTTGTTTTTGGGCTGCCATTTTTGGTGTTTTGGCTATTTTTTTTGGTGTTTTTGGGCTGTTTTTTCGGTGATTTGTGGTGATTTTGGCTTGGTGTTTTCTTTGTCGGTGGTGGCTCTAGGTTTTTCTTTGTGTTTTGGTGGTAAGAAGAAGAAGAAGAGCTTAGGGTTTCTTTGTTGATGTTGTCGTCCAAGTGTAGGGTTTTTTTGTGATGGTTGTCATCCAAGGTAAAGAAGAGAGACCCCATACTTTGATGATTTGGTCTCTCTTTTATAATGATTTGGAGGGTTCTCTAAACAAGGAAACAAATCATGTTTATTTTGGGAAATTTATTTTAGGAAAAAATCTTATAAATTTGGTGGTGAGGTGATTTCAAATCTTGCTAATTGGAAAGGATGAGATTTCACTATGGGTGGCAATTTGGGTCAGGATTCGTTTATTCGTTCGATTCGATTCGCTTTAAAGAGAATACGGGTTTGAAAAAATGGATTGTTTAATAAATGGGTCAATTCGATTCGATTCAATTCGTTTTTTAAACAAATCGAATACGAATTTAAGCTCATTGATTTGTTTATTCGTTAAGGATTCATTTTATTATTTTTATTTACTAGTTCTTGTTAATTTTCAATTAAGATTCGAGAAATTATAGCTAATTATCATAGAAAAATTTATATTTTCGATATTTGGTGAGGTATTTTTAGTAAATATATTAATTACATATTTCATATGTATATATTTATGAGAATTAATGTAAATCAAGTGTGGTAAATTATTTTATTAAATAATATCATTGACTAAACGAATAAACGAATATCAGTATTCGATTCGTTTAATAAACGAATTGAATACGAATCATGATATTAGGATTCGTTTAATAAACGAATCGAATACGAATTCATCACATTTTGATTCGATTCCTTTAGAATTTGATACAAATTCGATTCGTTGATTCTTTTTGCCGCCCCTAGATTTCACATCTTGTTAAATTAGAAAGTGTTGATGAGGGAATTTGCACATGTGAATTGCATGAGATTTTCTTTATTTGGGAAGGTTTGGGCGTGCATGAGAGGTTTGTATGGGCTTTGGGCCGTGTGTGGGTTGCAGGGTAATGGGCCGGTTGCAGGTGTTGGGGGCTTGTCGGAGGCTAAGGTTTGAAACAGCGGCTGGCTAGTGAGTCTGAATCCAATGAAGTGCTAATTTTGGAGGTTTTCCTTCCTTTCGGCATTCAATTTTCGCAACTTCACCAACTTTTCAGGTAGTGCCTCCATACGAGGCTCATCATTTGGCTCATGCAAAATTGTAGTGTCTACACCCGGCCCTTCCTCAGCTGCCACTGACGTTGATATGCCTTCCTCTGCTGCTGAGCCCAGTGCCCCAGCATCTGCTGCCGAGCCTGACACTCCTATCACTGCTATTGTCGAGCCTAATGCCCCCGCTGCTTAGATTTTTACCTTGTTTTGATACGTCTCGTGAGCGTGACCTTAAGGGGCCCTGTGTAAAAACTGTTGGGGTTTTGGGCGGTAATTCGGGTAAACGCAGCGGATCACAGAAAATCAAAATTTTCCAATTTCAATTATTTTTCTTGGGTAATTAAAATAAACTAATTTATTTCAATTACTCAATACTTAAAAACTGAAATTTTTACCGAAAAATCAGATTTTTCAGAAATTACCGTTTTGCCCCAATACTTTGAATTTTAATCATTTTAGTCCAAAATTGTCAAATACAATTCTAATTGATTCCAAATCAATTCCAAAATGATTTATTCATGTCTAATACATAAAATTCAGCTTTGCAACTTAAGAAAACAATTTTTCCTTAATTACCGAATGGTCCCTCAATTTTCAAGAATTTGTAATTTGGTCCTTTTTGTTCAAATCATGCCAAGATCAAATCCAAAAATTCCCAAATTTAATATACATCAAAACTCATCACATATATGAAAAGCCCCAAATTTGGTGAAGGTTCAAAACCCTAATTTTAATAATTTCACAAATTAACCAACTAACACCAAATTAATTAAATTCAAATCTTTAATTCAATTCTTACAACACCAATTGAGCCTCACCAACATGAAATACCTCAAGAACAATTCTAGGTCTAACATGAGTGGCTAAAATACTCTAGAATGGTAACTAGCCATCAAAATGGCAAAAGAAATCTTAATAAACCATTTTCAAGCATTCTAATTAACTATACATGCTTCCATCTTTCATTCAAGCCCAAAATCATCAAAACACGACCATGAAAGAGTAGAGAACAAACTAGGCTACACATATTGAAGCTTAGTATGCTAGAAATATTTTTCATTAAAGGAAAAGTAAGAAAAAACTTACTAAAATGCTTGATTTCCAAGGTTTTTCTTCATTTTTCCATTTTTCTCTCTTTCTTTCCTTTGTATTTGATTTTTAGGGTTTGTAGAATAAGAAACAAAAAAGGAAAAATGACTTAAATAATTTCCCTCAATTACCAATTTTAGGGGAATTATTACTAGCCACAACTTTTCTTATTTTTGTTTAATAATTGGAAAATGATTTAATCAATTTTTGTGGTAATAAAACATCCAAAAATTTGATATTTATCAAAAAATACCCAATTAAATCATTCCAAATGTAACCATTCAAAATTGGCCAAATTTTCCAATTAAAACTTGCCAAATATCTTATCTTAATAAGAAATAAAATATTAAGTATTTAATTAATTTAATCATTCAACAATTGAATAAATAAATAATTAAATATAAATATCTCAAAATATATGTATTATATTTACATTAAATAATCAAAATACATATATTAATTATAAATGTCAAATATCACAATTCGACATTTAATAAATGGCCAAAAGATCTCTAAAGCATGTATCTTCGTTTAACTGTTAAACGACTTATAAATAATCAGTATTATTTATAAAAGTTGCCCTAGTGCCCAACAAGTATATCTCATTAGTGAGACTCTCTAGGTTCAGGCATATCCATCACGAAATCCAATTTCGTGTCCATAATCTACCCACCCATAAATTATGACGAACACGGATAAAATCTCTGAACCATACAGTTTGAGGTCACTACATACGTATAATCCTTCCATCACAGGTATCCGGAATATCCCAGAGATATAAATATAAACGTCAAATCTCTTTAGGTATAATCTCGTCGATGATCATATTAGCAATCTCTTAAATAACACTTAGAATTGATTTCTACAGTGTACCACGGGCCCATGGATTTAACAGATTGCTAATTCCATAATGGATATATATGCTATGTACACAGAACTGACGGATCCTATCTTGATACACACAGGATATAATGAGGATCAGTCCACACCCAATTAACAGGCGGAGGTCTGATCTAAATAGATCTGTGACGTGACTACCATCAAAGTGTGGATGATACCTCATATATCCACAGTGGTACCTCAAGTTTGAGGACCACTATGCTCACTCAACCCGATAAGATTTTTATTGACGTTGGTGTACCATCTATTAAGAATCTTCGACGAGTCGTTCAGTGTTTATCTGATATAAACACCTACGTGTCTATATGAGTCTCCGAGACTCATGGTTTATTGAGAAACCATTAGAATCCAACATTGCAATATACGACACGTACGAGTCTCAACGGGTTTACTTACTGACCAAGTAATTGTAAACCTTGACCAGGAACAGTTAAAGAATGATACTGTTATGATACCACTCAATGTCAGTTGCGACGCTTTTGCAACTGTATCATAACCAATCACTCTATGGTCATTTACGTCTTTACCATATAATAAAAGAATTTATATTACAGAAACTGTCTATTTTATTCATTAATAAAATATATACAAAAGTATTTACAAGGAAATACATAAGAAATTGGCGCTCAGAGCACCAACGTGCCATTGATGTTGGACGCGTGGCACGGGCTTCGCAGAGATAGTGACACGTGGCGTCGACAGAATTATTAGCTAAATTATTGGCTTGGCGTCGCGACGCATAAGGGTGTGCGTATCACGATGCTGATGTCAGCATGACGCAAGTAATGACGCGTTTTCAATGATGAGTGTCGATAGCATGTGATGGTGACACGTGTCCGGCGCACGTTAGCAAAGGCGCATGATAGCAAAAAATTATCTGATTGTGACACATGTTCGGCACATGTTAGCAGTCTCCGGTGCACATTAGCAGACGGTGTATTTTAGCACGGTGCATTTTAGCAAATGGCGTATTTTAGCAGGAAATTTATATTTTTACCTTTTTTGTCCGTTTTCCGCTATTTTGGCCCCGAATTGCCTCTAGAGAGTCCTGTTATTTTATTTATCTACAAAATACCACAAAACACATCAAAATATTCACAAAACTCAAGAAACTATATAAAATATTAAGTCATATGAGTGGGAAATAGTGATCTATTACCACTCATCATTCATTTATCAAAGTATTTGTTTAAATTTTGCATATTGTAAATTATCTTAATTACCCTAGATTATACATGTACCTTCAGACTTAGTGTATGAGTGTCATACACAAGAGGATTTAAGTCGGAAGTTAGTAATCTAAAATAGTCCATAGAGAGCAAATAAAACGGGTACTTTGTTTGTGGTTTATCTATAGTTGCGGTCCATTCTATAATTGTATGGCAACCTTAATCTGGGATCGTCCATGTAGACACATGAGAATGGAGGCACCTTATATGATGTGATCATATAGGACTGGACCTAGATAGAAATGACTTTCTTATAATATCCGTTAAATAAAGAAATTCATTTCGATCTACTATATGGTCATATATGGATTAATCTTAATCCTAAGTGTACTACGAACTCCTGCATGGCAGGCTATGTCCTTTGATTTACAAAAGTGAGGTTGGTGTAGCAGTCTCGACCAATAGATTCATACTTTGGGGGCATGGTCTAGTGTGTAGCTAGGGACGTTTTACATAGACATGGAGTTCACTGCTTTTTGCGAGAAGTAGATGAGTATCTTCCTTAAGGGTTGATTCGGTACTTGAACGATTAGAGCGCACAAGTCTTTCTATTACGAATAGAAAGATTAAAATTCATAATGGTTATGAATAAATCGTTCATTAGAGAATCAATGGTACTTAAGGTAAAAATAATTAGAGGGGTATAACAGATATTATGACCCGGCTCTAATTACAAGATACTCGTGAAGGGTTAATTTTTATGTAGTGACTATATCGATGGACACCGACGTGGTTCGGCTTAATATACTATCTGCGGTAACGAGAGTGCAGCTTCAGGTTTTTAGTGGAATAACCCGGAGTTAATAATTCATAATATTTCGAGATTATTGGAGCTCAAAACCGTAGGTCCATTTGGTCCCCGTGCTACCTCCATATATTGTAGCAGATTTAGTATAATTGGATAGTCCAATTATATACTCACATATGTATAAATATTATTAATATGATTAATTATATGTTTTGTCACACTGGAAACTATATATTAAAAGTTAATATATGGTCTTAATAATTATATGATAATTATTAAATATTAAATTATATATGATATAATTTAATAAGGCTAAGATTGTAATTTCTAAATTTTGGGTTTTGGAAATCCTTGGATTCAATTTGGAAGTTACACATTTTAAATGTTATAATTATTTTATTTTATTTTTTTGTAACATCTTTTGCTTTTATGGAAAGTAAATGATTTGTTAAAAAAAATTTGAAAATTAGCATGCCTTGGCCGAAAATATGCTTGAAGGAAGGGGAAATGATTTGTTAATTTTGGAAATTAATTATCCTAAGTACAAAGGAAAAATTGTTTTTCTTTTTGCAAGGGATATCTCATTCTAACCCTAGCCTACATCTTCTTCTTCTCCAAATTCTCTCAAAGTGTTGAGAAAATAAAAACAAAGAATAAGAAGAAAAACAAACAATAATATACGTGTGATTCAATCTCTAAATAGTTTAGGGATTATTATTGTGAGTCTAGCCTACACTAGTTTCCTTTAGTAACGAGATATAGTTCAGAAGACTTTGTGGTGTCGAACAAATAATCATCTTCATCTCCTTTCTTGTTTGGTACTCGACAGTGAGGCTTATTTTTACTCACTATTGTCCCTTATTTGGTAAAAAAGGACTCGGTTTGGTTTCGTTTTAATCCAGAATTTTTGGCTAACATATAGGGTTGTTTTGGGGTTGTTTTCAGGTGACAAATCAGAACTGAAACACAACCATTGTCCATTCAATTCAGGGGCTATTTTGGCAATGCGCTGAGCGCGAACCGGGTCCAAAACAGTCTAGTTTTTGTGCGGATGTTTGGGGTTGTTCGGGGACTGTTCCGGGGCTATTTCGGGGCTGGAATTTTGTCTAAAACAAAAGAAAAATTTTAGTGGTGGTACTGGTATCATTCAGCTACTCCAAGGGAAGCGCAGAAAATTTTTTCAAGTCCAATCCATATGCCTAAGGCGTTTTTGCTGTGCAAGGAAAGTGTTTCCTACACCTTCGACCTGCCATTTAAACTTCATTAAATTACCAATTCTTGGTACTTGTTACAAACTTATTCTCATATGCCAACCGGTGTTCTAAATGCACTCTTACGATAGCGTATGTTGGAAGATAATCTGATGGTCTGCTTCTGTCACATCAGACCCTTTGGAGGATACAAGTTCCCATACAAGGCTTAAGTCATCTAGGCTTGAAAATAACACCTTCATCCCGACCTGACTCTTCGGGTAGGGAAACTGAAGTAGCTGCTGAATTACCAGGTCGGGTCGATAATCTTTCTCCGGACACCTTCACATCTCGGGTCAGATCACCAAGTGCTAACTAATCATAATCTTTTTATCAGGCTAGATGTCTATACCTTTTGGGCCAGGGCCATTTACTACGGAAATAGAAATCCCTTTGATATCCTTCTTCATATTCTGAATTTTCTCGGGTAAAGAAATTGTTGGACAATTATAACCTATAGCATCACTATTTGTACAGATCATGGTGTTGTTGTACAATTAACTATATGACAAAAGAAATTGCCCTTTTATCATTTGTAATTAGATTATTAAGATATATAAATGAAAGAAGGTCCATATGATTAGTTCCGGATTGAGATGATATGAGACAGTATCAATCCACAAAGGTTTAATCATTAAATATCCCTAGTCAGAGTATTATCGAGATTGGACATCGATAATGCGTAAAAGACTTGTATTACACTTGTGCGCGTTGTGGGAGCATAATGGCATAGTTCTCATATATTTGGGTATAGGATACTCATGCAAGTGTAA
Source organism: Zanthoxylum bungeanum (assembly GCA_019454045.1). NCBI lineage: Eukaryota > Viridiplantae > Streptophyta > Magnoliopsida > Sapindales > Rutaceae > Zanthoxylum > Zanthoxylum bungeanum. The sequence goes on along the minus strand of SKCR01005181.1, from coordinate 13,378 downwards.
TCGGAGGTTGTGTTTACCGATGGTACAGAAACAGCTTCACTCTGGATAGACCCCTCGGAATTCCATTGGTAGTATAAGTATGTCTCTATGGAAGTCCGAATCAGGGTAGGTGTATTTGGTCTTAACCTGAGACTTGCACCGCTAATACTTGCGACAATCAATATTCTTTGGTTTTGGTTGTCCAGGGCTTTAACAGGTTCTATGTACGCCTCTTCTGGGTATATTGAGAATCGTAGTGTATTGGGTGTGATGTCGAGATGGAAGTATCACTCCAGTCATAATGGAGATGATGATCACGTAGGATACGGAACTGGTGCTCTTATATACTGTAGTCATCGGGATAATATGACTAGGTCATGATTATCCGGTTATAGAGACTAGTTACCAGAGATCCGATATGTGCTTCGTACGGGACAGACACAATTCCAGCCCCACGACTAGCACGTGACATCCGATGTTGGATCGTAATACGCAATACTATGTATACTACGCCTGATATAGATCACATATTCTTATAAGGATATTTCTGGAGAATTGGGTAGGCACGATGCTTTGCTAGAAGCCAACCAAGTCTTGTAAATCGGTAAAAACATAGTACTAGGTACGTACGTGTTCAGATTGTCTGACGATCGGATTTACTGCCAACATATCTGGGGATCTCATGGATCATTTCCCGAAGATTCACCGATGACGTATGACTCGCACATTATTAATATGGGATTAATTGTAAGAGAGAGAAAATTAATCTAAGATTAATTACGGAGATATTTTATTTGGGATAAAATATTATTTAGAGAGAGAGAACGATTAATATGGAATTAATCGATAAAAAATATTCAATATATATACGAAATTAGATTTCGACACAGAATTTAAATTAGATTTTAATTCGGGCGAACGAGTTAATTTAGAATTAATTCGATAGCGATGTGAATAGTAATTTTGCTAGGTAAAATTATTTAATTGAATTTGATTTAATTACGTTGCAATGGAAAATTCGTTAATTTGGAATTAGCGAACCCGAGCGCGGGAGTGTTTGCGGGCCCACTCGCATTTCGAATTCAAGTGCGGCCCACAAGTCACATCACGTGTCACATCACTCATCATTCATTTGATGGATGGCTTATCACTTTGAGTGATTGACAACCAGTCACTATTCATGAGTGATGTGAGTAGTTGGAAGGCATTTATTGACATTTTGGCTCCAAATTTTGGTTTGACTTTTCGAAATCCTAATACCAAAATTTTGGTAACACTTTTGGATAAGTTCATTTTAGGTTTTGGAAACCAAAAGACAACCAACACACTTCCTCCAATCTCTCTCTCCCACAATCGGCCAAGGGCCAAAACTTCTTCTTTCTCCATTTTCTTGGCAAGGCCGAAAATTACAAGAAGTAAATGAAAGTTTTGTGGCAAATCTTTCCAATACTAGCACATGAAAAGTCATCCAAGGTGATAGGGAAACAAACTCATGAGCATGGAATCACAACACAAAGCTTGCAGCTTGAAGATCCATCTATGGAGTTGACCGAAAATCACAAGGAGCACAAATAGGGAGAAAGTCGAGAGCTTCTTCAAGGGAGCAAAAAGTTTTTTGTTCAACGCATCGCAAAGCCGTTCAATGTAAGTATGATTCTGCCATACTTCTTGTTGTTTTCACACATGTTTCATTGCTTCAATGATCCTTGGGACTTATCTAGAAACCCAACAATGGTATCTTGAGCCATTTTGAGCATGAAATTTGATTAGGGTAAAATTTGGGTAAAATTGGATTTGAGCATGTTTGAGTGAAATTATTTGTTTGAGCATGCTTGTATATGAATGACTTGGAGTTATTTGTGATCAATTTTTGAAAATTGGATTGGACCAAATTTTCCCCAAAATTATGGCTTAGCCGAAAGTTTGAGCTTACCCTAAGTCATGGTGATTTTCGATTTTGATCATTGGATGAGTTGAAATCATTTGGGAAATGTTGATTTGAGATTTAATTGGATTGAATTTTGAATTGGACATGAAAATCCCTAATTGCCGTGAATGATGTAGCATGGAAAATGATTGATTTTTGATTCAATTGTGTTGGACATAAGTTGATGATGATAAGCATAATTAATTGAGTAAATTAGTGTTTTGGAAATATTAATTTGGTTAAATAATTATTGCATACACTTAGGTTAATTAAATTATGAAATTTGGAAATTTTGTAATTTAATTAATTGGGCCAAATTTGGAATTGGGCTTAATGGGCTTGGTTGGGCGAAGTTTGGTTTAGGCTAATTGGTTGGATCCAATTGGGCCCAAAACCATATCCATAAAGTCCAAATATAACTAATGGACCTTTAAAATTTTAATTGGGCCTAATGGGCCTAAATTGATTTCTTGGCAAATAAGGGTGATTCCCTAAATGGGCTTTTCCGTATGGACAAGGCAGACATGAAGGAAGTGAAGAGGGGCAAGGCTCCGGTTTCAAACATGTTTGTCATAAACATGTTCATAACTAGTATTAAAATTGGATTTTAGATATTGGATGTGGTACATAAATATGTACTGGTGTGCAGTATCTGGTGATTAGCAGGACACTGACTTCAGTTGAGATTTATCTGCGAGATGAAAACGGGACGACAGTCCCTGTTTTAACCGTAGAAACCTAAGTTTAGAACCTACCCTTCGGGTGTGTACTTAAATTAGGAAACTGTTAAAATGTAACTAGTTTGACTAGAAACATTATCTCTATATCAGGGTTTAACCCGTTGCGGGTATACCTTTATATTCTAGAGCACTAAAGTGTTTTATTTTATAAAGATGATATTGAGATAAACACATTATATATGAATAACATTATTTATATTTTGAATATAAATGAATCTCGAACGTATAACATGACAAACAAATAGCTCTAACTGATTTAATCAGATGAGACTTATTTGTGGCATTGTTGTCTGGGACACAATTAAACAAGACTCGTATATCCACACTTTTGAAGAGTGGATACTAGGACAAATTTGATTCTATTCAAATAAAGTCTACGAATCTAGTTTATTAGGCAAAATGCCTAAAACACTTTTTACTTGGCAAAAGTGCAAGTGCCACCAATCTGTTAGCCCTCGTTCATAATGACGTAAGTGGGCCCATGTCTAGCTAGGCTAGAGGTGGATATGAATGCTTTGAAACCTTTACGGATGTTGCATCGCGTTATGGTTATTTGTTTCTTTTGAAACACGAATCAGAAACTTTTGATGAATTCAAAGAGTTTCGACATGAAGTAGACAAACAGATCGGCTAAAGTATTAAAACCATCACGGTTAGACCATGATGGAAAATACTTAAGCAATAAGTTTCTCAAATACTTGAAAGAATATAGTATTCTTTCAATGAGGACTCCTCACGGAACATGTCAATTTGACGGTGTGTCCAAACAAAGAAACTGAATTTTGTTGGACATGATAAAGTTAATCATGAGACGCTCTGAGCTACCATTTCCTTCATAGGATATGCATTAAACAGTGCAAAACTTATTTTGAATAAGGTTCCGTAAAAATCTGTTAGATAGACTTCATATTAGATATGAACAGGAAAGAAACCGGGTTTTCTTATTCCTGAAGATTTGGGAATGCTAGGCATATGTTTGAATGATACCAAACTAAAACTCAAATCGGATAAGTGCCTAAGTTGTAGGTTATCCTAGGGAAACCAAAGTATAGTACTTATACAACTCACTATAGAACAATGTAATTTTTGCTCGCCATGCGGTTTTCCTAAGAGGAATACCTATATGCAGTAGTAAGTGGGAGGAAAGTAAAACTCGATGAAAATCAGAGTAATACTGTTCAAGGCACTGATTCCTTAATGGAACACAAATAGTTCATCAAGGATGAAACTATACCATAATCTTCTAATACATAAGAACCGCGTAAGTCGGAGAGAATCAGAAAATAACATGGGGTATGAGTTTCTGATCTCACCTCATAAAGATGTCAATCTTATTAAGGAATACAAACTGACTACGAATGAGGAAGTAATACAAGGTATCGACTCCCTATTGTGGAAAAGTGCCATGAAGTCCGAAATGGATTCCATGTATACCAACCAAGTTTAGACACTGGTTGTTGTACCGAAAGACATTGTGCCTATTGGTACTATATCAGTCTTCAAGGAAGACATACATGGAAGGCAACATACCAACGTACTAAGCTGGGCTTGTAGCAAAAATGTATTGTTATCAACATTGTGTCAATTATGATGAAACCTTTTAACCGTTGCCATGGTTAAATCAATTTGGATAATGTTTGCTGATGTTGCATGTTTCATTTATGAAATATGGCAGCTGAACGTCAAAATTTCTTTCCTTAAACGGAAACCTTTTGGAGGATGTTTATAACATTCTGACGGTTTTGTCGTACCAAAACGAGCAAACAAGGTTTGCGAGTTAATTCAATCCATTTATGGATTAAAGTAAGCATACCGTTCTTGGAACTATCGTTTTGATGTAATCATAATGGTATATGATTTAATTCAAATCGAAAATGATTCTTGTGTATATAAGAAGGTTAGTGGAGTGCACTGACAATGAATGTCTTATAAAATGATGACATGTCATTTCTTGGAAATGATATTCCCATAATACAATCGGTGAAAGCTTGGCTTTCATGAAATTCTCCATAGAATTCTTGGAAGAAACAACATTTATTCTAGGAATAAAGATCTACTGGGATAGATCTAAAGGTTGTTCGTACTCTCTGAGAACTCGTACATTGAAATAAATGTACGTGACCTGGTGTCTCATATGCTTTGAGCATATGGAGTCACAATCAGACCAATCCAAGTGATAGTCACTAGATTGATGTTAAGAACATCCTTTAGTATCTTAGATAAACTAACGTTGCCTTCTTATACTACGGAGAATGATAACTTGAAGTGACTGGGTTCACTGCTACAAGTTTCCTAACCGATAATAACGAATATAGGTCGCAACAAAGGTACTATAAAGTTTGAATAACAGAACAGTGAGCTCGAAATCTTCCATGCAAGATATTGTTACCGAATAAAAACCAAAAGTGGATTATTGTTGCAGCTGAGGCAGCAATAGAAGCCTTTTGGATCGATAATAATCCTAATTAGATTAGGAGTAGTTCTGTTAGCTGTTGAACTGGGCTACAGGACAGGCTAAAGAATTAATGGTCTCATCAACGATCTAGATATATACTTCAAATATTCATCTGATTCGTTCGGATCATACATCGTGGCGATGTGATGATCGAATAAATCGCATCAGATGATAACCATGCAAATCCCCTGACGAAAGCCTTTCCTCAGCAGAAGTGAACCGTATATAGTTTGGGTGTAGGACACTTGAGTGATTGGCTATAGGCCAAGTGGGAGATTGTTGGACAATTATGACCCATAGCATCACTATTTGTACAGATCATGGTGTTGTTGTACAAATTAACTATGTGACAAAGGAAATTGCCCTTTCATCATTTGAATTTAGAATACCAAGATATATAAATGATAGAAGGTCCATATGATTAGTTCCGGATTGAGATGATATGAGACGGTATCAATCTATGAAGGTTTAATCATTAAATATCCCTAGTCAGTGTATTATCGAGATTGGACATCGATAATGCGTAAAAGACTAGCATTACACTTGTGCGCATTGTGGGAGCATAACAGCATAGTTCTCATATATTTGGGTATATGATACTCATGCAAGTGTAATGGGAGGTTGTGTTTACCGATGGTACGGACACAGCTTCGCTCTGGATAGACCCCTCGGAATTCCATTGGTAGTATGACTATGTGTCTATGGAAGTCCGAATCAGGGTAGGTGCATTTGGTCTTAACCTGAGACTAGCACCGCTAATACTTGCGACAATCAATATACTTTGGTTTTGATCATCCAGGGCTTTAACAGGTTCTGTGTACACCTCTTCTGGGTATATTGAGAATCATAGTGTAGTGGGTGTGATGTCGAGATGGAAGTATCACTCCAGTCATAGTGGAGATGATGATCACGTAGGATACGGAACTGGTGCTCTTATGTACTGCAGTCATCGAGATAATATGACCAGGTCATGATTATCTGATTATTGAGACTAGTTACTAGAGATCCGATATGTGTTTCGTACGGGGCAGACACAATTACAGCCCCAGACCTAGCACGTGACATCTGATGCTGGATCGTAATACGCAATACTACGTATACTACGCCTGATATAGATCACATATTCCTATAAGGATATTTCTAGAGAATTGGGTAGGCATGGTACTTTGCTAGAAGCCAACCATGTCTTGTAAATCGGTAAAAACGTAGTACTAGGTACGTACGTGTTCAGATTGTTCGACGACCAGATTTACTACCAACATATCTGGGGATCTCATGGGTCACTTCCCGAAGATTCACCGATGATGTATGACTCGCACTTTATTAATCTGGGATTAATTGTAAGATAGAGAAAATTAATTTGGGATTAATTACGGAGATATTTTATCAGGGATAAAATATTATTTAGAGAGAGAGAATGATTAATTTGGAATTAATCGATAAAATAATATATTCGATATATTATACGAAATTAGATTTCAACGCGGAATTAAAATTAGATTTTAATTCGGCGAACGAGTTAATTTAGAATTAATTCGCTAGCGACGTGAATAGTAATTTTGCTAGTCAAAATTATTTAATTGAATTTGATTTAATTACGTCGCAACGGAAAATTCGTTAATTCGGAATTAGCGAACCCTAGCCCGGGAGTGTTTGCGGGCCCACTCGCATTTCGAATTCAAGTGCGGCCCATAAGTCACATCACGCGTCACATCACTCGTCATTTATGTGATGGATGGCTTGTCACTTTGAGTGATTGACAACCAGTCACTATTCATGAGTGATGTGAGTAGTTGGAAGGCATTTATTACCATTTTGGCTCTAAATTTTGGTTGACTTTTCGAAAGCCTAATACCAAAATTTTGGTAACACTTTTGGATAAGTTCATTTTAGTTTTTGGAAACCAAAAGACAACCAACACACTTCCTCCACTCTCTCTCTCCCACAATCGGCCAAGGGCCAAAACTTCTTCTTTCTCCATTTTCTTGGCAAGGCCGAAAATTACAAGAAGTAAATGGAAGATTTGTGGCAAATATATCAAATTCTAGCACATGAAGAGTCATCCAAGGTGATAGGGAAACAAACTTATGAGCATGGAATCACAACACAAAGCTTGCAACTTGAAGATCCATCCATGGAGTTGACCGAAAATCACAATGAGCACAAATAGGGAGAAAGCCGAGAGCTTCTTTAAGGGAGCAAAAAGTTTTTTGTTCAATGCATCGCAAAGCCGTTCAATGTAAGTATGATTCCGCCATACTTCTTGTTATTCACACATGTTTCATTGCTTGAATGATCCTTGGGACTTATCTAGAAACCCAACAAAAATCACTATCAACATACCTTATTTTATGTCATAACAATATTAAAACATTAATTTGGTTGGATATTGGTTTCAAATGATTTTTTTTTCAAATGATTTTCTTAGTCTTATATTATTTTTTTATTTGATACAATAAATCTTTTGTTAGTTTTCTTTATTAAAAATGATGTCATTCTTTTTTATTTTAAATAAAATTATGTGATTCCTTTTCTTTTCACTAAGAAATACATGAAAAGGACATATATTTTCAAAAAAAAAAAAACAATTTTATTTCCTTACCAAAACAGTTTTATTACATTGATGGCTCAAGCCCTTCTTAAAATGAATTGTGTTTGTATTGTGTGAAGATGAAAAAATCATCCCCAATAGGCGTGGTTGGGTGGTGTAGGGCTCAGGATCTAATCTCCAGGTCCTGGATTCGAATTCAAGGAGTTTATTTTTTGTAAGAGCTTGGGATAGCCGGGGGTTTTACCTGCTCTGCTTAAGCCCGGTTTGAGTGGTTTGACTGCGGGATTTCCAAATTCCAAAAAAAAATGACAAAACCTCTAAATTTCATTCATCCTTTATCATTTCTATGAAAAGCAAACAACTCGACCATAGCTAAAAAAGTTTGTATATTAAATCATAAAATTTGACATCAACACATATCCAAAGGGATAATGGCCTCAAAAAAGAATACCGACTTCTTGGAAGATTACTTCGTGTATGTTTGAGAATTAGGTATTATGAATTTATGGGTAAAACTCATTCTTAAAAACCAATTTGTAAGAAGAGAGAGCTCAGCTCATAGGCTTATATTCTCATTTCTATTATTCTATTTTACTAATATGAGATTTCGATCCTAACATTCCATCATACTTTGCAACTGACGTTCACAGTGAACCATAATATTTCACCAAGCTCAGTAGTCCTGGTATCCCTTGTAGGACATTATGTTATCCATTGTAGGACATTATGTCCCAAAAATAATCATTAAATATAATGATAATTATGTAGTCCAAGATTATGGAAATTAAGCATGGGTTAATTATTTAATTTAGACCTTAAGTGGGCTAGCAGCCTAATTGAACTAAATGATTATTAATTAATTATCTATTTAACCAATTGAAGCTTGATAAGGATTATTATTAGTTCCATTTTTATTGACAATGTCCGTAACAAAATAAGTTCTATTGAGTTGTAATAAGTCTTAAAGAACTTGGAGTAAATGGACTGGTATTTGGCAAAGCTATACATGAAGATCATACATGCGTTAGTGCTGAGTTTGTTGAAGCGTTCAAACGTGTGGCATTAGTGTCACGTTTGTTGTTGGGTTCGAAAAAAACTTGGAAAAATGTTATCGTGCTTGGTGCGTCCTTTAATGCATTCGAGTAAAATATTCCAGAGAACAAACGTTCGAGGTGCATTTAAGTATGCGTTCGAACGAAACCTTCCAGTGTGCACGCGTCCGAGTGGCGTTCGAACGTCCGTCCGTAACCTAGTTATTTTGGATGTGTTTTCAAGCCAATTCAACATAAGGAAACCCTAGTTTTTGCCCTACCTATATAAAGAAACACATAGCCAACTTCACAAGTGTTGAAAACATATTACTTTTAGCCAAAAATATCCATAGTTTTCAACCTTCTTGATTTCACCTTGAAGACTCCTTGTTTCTCTTGTCTTCTGTATGTTTGTTGAAACCTTTCTTTGATTTACCATCAACACAACCAAACCCAACTTCTTAACCCTTCAGAGTTCTCTAGGATGAAGATTGGCGGTCGGAGTTCCAGCGTTCAGAGTTGCAGAGTTGATTCACTCAGAGACTTCAGAGGTTCTGAAGAAAACCGTAGGGTACGGGCTTGAGGAGTTCCTTGAGTTCTTGCAGTTAGAGGTACTAGATTCGGTGAAGTTGTCACCATAGGTCTCTCACCATCACTGTAATTTTTTCATTATATAGTGGATTTGGGGGCTGATAGCCGAGATACTCGGAGTGGTTTTTTACTCGCACGAGTTTTCCACTTCATCACAAAATAACTTGTGTTGGTTTTGTTTAGTTGATTTATTTTCCGCCTTAATATTCTGTTTTGAATTATTACTATTAGAATTAAGGGTATTTGTTGAAAAACCATAGTAACAATATTTAAGACTTGTCTTAATTATTGTGTTAATTTTGTATAGGGTCAGAACCTTGGTAAAATAAGAACTTTTTATTGGTATTAAAGTCTGACCGCGATCCTTGACCCGTTTAGCTATGGAACGTAGTCAATCCTTAAATTTTCCTCCATTTTTTGCTGCGACTGAATATTTACATTGGAAGGTTCGCATGAGAGTGTTCCTTAAATCCTTAGTTGAACGAGTTTGGATGACAGTAGAATACGGGTGGAAACCTCCCGTGGCTATAATTGATGAAGTCTTTTCCCCTAAAGATAAACCGACATAGACTAAATATGAATTTGATGCTAGCAATATGAATAGCAAGGCAATTAATGTCATTCATGGTGCTATTTCCTCTGCTGAATTTAGAAGAATTTCCATTTTTGAAATAGCCAATGATACTTGGGACATCCTACAGACTGTGGATGAGGGCACACTATTTGTTAAAATAATAGACTTCAGGATCTTGCTACTAGGTTTGAGGTCGTCAGAATGAAGGATGATGAGACCTTTGATGAATTTTATGCTTTGATTAACAATATCATTAATTCAAGCTTTAACCTAGGTGAGACTATTTCTACTAGCAGGATAGTTAGGATAATCATTAGATCTCTACCTGACAAGTTACTACCTAAGATCACCGCCATCGAGGAAAGCAATGACCTTGATCACCTTAAGCTAGAGGACCTTGTAGGTAAATTATAGGTATATGAGAAGAACCTTCATGGTTATAAAAAATCTGAAAACATAGCGATGAAGATCGTGAAGGAATTTGCTCATGATTCATCTAGCGATGATGATAGTGATAATCTCACGGATCATGATTTGGCCATGTTTGCAAAAAGATTTAAAAAATTTCTTAAGCCGAAGAAGAGTGGTCATGATAGGGATATGAAGGATATTCCTAGAGAGAGCAGGCATAGTCGGAGAGAGTCTAGAGAGGATAGTGGTAGGAAATCTCGTGGTATTCAAAGTCATGAGTGTGAAAGGTTTAGGCACATAAGATCTGAGTGTCTCACTTACCTAAAATCCAAAGGCAAGAAATTCATTAGAGCCTCACTTAGTAATTCAGAAGGTGGCTATACTTCTGATGAGTCTCCTAATGATAAGAGAAAATTTATGACATTTTCTGCTAGCGTGTCTGGTGAGAGAGAGAATAATGTTAGTGATGCTGATTCGGAATTATCTCACGATGAGTCTGTAGATGAGGATCGTCTCCAGATAGCCAACACTAAATTGTTCAATGAGATCATAGCTATCAAGAAGACGAACATAGAGGTCAGTAAAAGGGTAAAAGAAGTAGAGATAGAAAATAATGAAGCTCAAGCTAAGTTTGAGTAAAGCCTTTTGATGATAGATGGCCCTGAGGAGAGGAATAGAGGTATAGATGATAGAGTCCAAATTTTAGAAATTGAACTTGAAGATACTAGAACACAGTTGTCAGCATTTTCCTAGTGGGAATAAAAAACCTAGACCGTATTTTATCATATAATGCCAAAAGGGGAGATTGTTAGTTCCATTTTTATAGGCAATGTCCGTAAAAAAATAAGTTCTATTGATTCGTAATAAGTGTTTGACCGGCGTAAACACACACGTATAACGCAAGCGCACGTATCGTTCAAGTAGTATAAAATATCGATCCCACGAGGACTTAATTCCTACTGTTGTTATTAATTATTGAATCTATTTAATTACAAATATCTAATTAAAGGGGAGAATGGAATTGATTGCTTGATTGATTTGGTTTGATTGTAGATTTGCTAAATAAATAAATAAAAAGATAAAAGAAAATACTAAGGAAAATACATATAAAAAGATATAAGGTTGTGATTTCTTTAATATCATTTAAAAGATGAAGTGATTATTTTATGTTTGTGTAATAAATCAGTTACTAACCTGGAACACTAAATTATGTAAGAGCCTCTTCCGATGGTCAACTACAAATACCCAGTATAACCCAATTGAACCATATTCCTATGTCAACCACATTACCTGGATTCATTAAGTCTAAGTTCCAATTATGGCTACCCCCGCCCGACAGGTATATTCATATCCTGTAAGGAAATCTATTAAAGGGTTATCTATCCTCAAAGAAGATCGTGTGCTATTAAGTCTAAGGCTGAAACCTAAAATCCCTATGTCTAGTTCATTTTAGATTTACCATTTCAATCTTATTGGTGATCAGACAATAAGAAGCATTAAGCTTAAGACTTAATAAGTAAACTTATAAATTACCCAAACTATAAAATAATCCCTTATAAACTAGTGATATTAAAAGTCATCACAACCCCTAGATAACTAACACAACTAGGACTAGTAAAGACATAAAATAAAAGACATAAAATAAAAATACTGAAAAGTAAAATAAAATAAAATGTTAGGGTAAAAGGAATTATTTCTACTACTACTTATTTAGATATCTCCCATTAAAATATATAAAAACTTGTGATTAATATCAACCAGCCATAAAGGCGGAACCAAAATAACCAGCCATAAAGGCGGAACCAAAATAACCAGCCATAAAGGCGGAACCAAAATAACCAGCCATAAAGCCGGAATTTATGTTTTATTACCAACCGACCAATCTGGCGGTATCCTGATTAAGTCCAATTTAAATAGTAAATATATTATTTTTAAGGGAGATTAATCTAAATAGTAATAGTAAAAGAAATTACCTTTCACCCGAACATAAGGAAATTACCTCATCACGGTAAATAGTAAAAACTGTAAAAAGTAAATAGTAAATAGTAAAAATGGTAAAAGAAAGTAAAAAGTAAAAATTAAATTACTATTATTACAAAAAGTAATTAAAATTATTTACAAAACTAAAAAAAGTAAAAACTAAAAGAGTTTTAGAGAGAGAAACTCTCTCTTTAGAAGGAATTGAAGAGAGAGGATGGGATACAAATTTCTGAAATCGGGTGCTGAATTTATAGGCATCAATAGGCTGCGCGCGTCGCGACGCTCGCTGCGCGTCGCACCGCGCGCTACAGTGACACGTGTCACTTGCTGGTTCGTTGACTCAGATCTGATCCGCTGACGTGGCACTGTTCATGACGTCATTGCTTACGTCATGCTGACGTGTCAACTGTTCATGACGTCATTGCTTGCGTCATGCTGATGATGTGGAAGGCGACGTGGCAACACGTGGGGCGGCGGCCGTCGGACGAATGAGATGTTGACACGTGTCATGCTGTGACTGGCTTATGACGACGTGGCATTTTGACTCGGTTGACTTGCTGACGTGGCTGCTGATGTGGACGATGATGTGGCGACACGTGGGGCGGCCGTCGGACGAATGAGATGTTGACACGTGGCACGGCGCATTTTAGCATCTCCGATGTGATGGTGACACGTGGCATGCGCACGTTAGCAAAGTCAACTTTTCTCAGATTCTGATTTGTGGACCCGGCGCATTTTAGCAACTTCGGCGCAGGCTGGGCGTCGCGGCGCGCAAGGCTCCAGCGTCGCGACGCGCAGAAGAGGAATTTTTCCTGTTGACGCATTTTGTCCGGTTTTGTCCCAAATTGCTTCCAGTGCTGTCCAAACTTTATTTATCTGCAAAATAACAACAAAACACATCAAAATGTTCATAAATCTCGAGGAACAATACAAAACATTAGGTCAAATGAGTGGGAAATAGTGATATAAATACCACTCATCAGTGTTGAAGAACTTGGAGCAATTGGACAGGTATTTGGAAAAGTTATACATGAAGATCAGACATGTGTTAGTGCTGCGTTCGTTGAAGCATTCGAACATGTGGCATTGGTATCACATTCGTTGTTGGGTTCGAACAAAACTTGGCAGAATGTTCCCGT